>JAUTBT010002008.1:0-10337 GCA_032361225.1 Lepetodrilus schrolli
TACTACTACTACTACTACTACTACTACTACTACTACTACTACTACTACTAATAATAATAATAATAATAATACTACTACTACTAATAATAATAATATTATTATAACAATAAAAGACATTTATACTGCACACCTTTCCATGTACAATTCTTTCTCAATGCAAATAATATCAAATGCAACAAGGTGCTAAGTGTACTTTTCAGACTTCCAAGTTAACTTGCTTTTAACATGTTTAAATTTGTGTCAGTTTCCTAATAAATTATGACTTGGCACCTTTAATTAGCATTATATAACCATGGTAACAGATAATCACAGAAGAAATATTTATCACTGTTTATTCGAAAAAGTCATCTTGTAAAAAAGTTCAGTTAGAATCTCATTGCAGTCAACATTCAATATACACTTACATGTATCAAATACATACAGCACACACTCTTTTAAAATTGGTATAAACATGTTCAAGGAAATAGCATGTATTTGTATTATGCCATACTGAACACTGATGCTTTCATTTGTGTCCACATTGTTAACCCTAAATCTGCTGGATCGATAACAATCACAGCTCTTATTAATCACATGAACTATACCACCTAGAAATGTTAACATTCTATCCATTACTTATGTCCCTCACACCTCAAAGTTGTTAAATACAAAATGGTAGCATGTAAACTTTACATCAGCCTCAGAAGGTACAAGTAAACCACTGTTATAGATATTTCATCAGTCAGTTCTAGGATTGGAAAATACACAATATGGTGGTAATGACTGCAAATTGTCCACTTAACAACATTGTACACTCATTTTGTTAGTGTCATAAAGAAAACAAAGTATAATTGTCCATGCTCAGTAGTGTAATTATAGTAATAGAGCAATGGTTTTGTCCTGATCTGTTACAATGTTAATCCAATGGGTACAAAAAGGTCATTGGCAAAGACATTCTGTAGTGTAACCAGAGCATGGTTTTGTCTTCAAATATTACAGTGCTAAGGTACTGAGTGTATAAATGTCATTGTGGTGTAACTACAATGGCTTAAGGCAAGGAGGAGGTCAAGTCTATCACATTACAGCACAAACAAAATCTGAGTTTATAGGTTTTCACAAACCGAAATGTAGCGAAAAAATAGTGTAACCTTCTGCTTACAGTTCTGCATCAAGATAACATTAAACATATCAAATTTACCTCTGTAATACTCAAGCAGATCAGATAAGCAGAAAATAATATCAATTTTCTATAAAATACGTAAAACATATAATTATTTCTGCATATCTGAGCTGAAGAGATAACAGTTATCAATTTGATAGTTCAATGAATATAATATTTGACAAGGTGTGTGTGCAACACTACCATATTGTAAAGAATCAATGAATGATTTGTTGGTTAATGATTTTAACATCTCAGCGGGAATCTTTCCCACTATTCACGACAAACACCACCATGATGGTCACTGTGACATCATGTGAGAGTGGATTGGATTTTAACTTTGCTGAGGGTAGTCATGACATAATGATCTGTGTATGCCTTGTATTGAGAAGTTTCTTGAACAATACAATTATACCTACTGACTGACCAAGTAAATAGCGATATTCTTTCGGAATAACAATAATCTAACATTAATAACAATAATCTAACATTAATTCCACAAGTTCCTCTCTAAATTGAACTGGATGTAAATTGGCCCAATTATGTAAATCATATAGTACTAATGTCAGGAAAAATAATTCAGGAACCAATTCAATGCCACGAATATTGAACGAGAAAACCTGATGGCTATTTCAGATTTATATTAAATCACAGAGATCATGCAACGGTTGACTAAGTATATATTTTCTAAATAATTGGTTCCAGGCAAGTGCACTATAAAGAAGGATATAATTATTTCCACAGACTGCAGTTCAAGGAAATATGTCTGTTGTTACAAGTGCTCTTAGTATTGAATGAGTTAGATTAAAGCCTTGAAGAAAGTACCCCGAGCATGACCAGAAATCCAGATGAATCCGACTGCCCAGAAAGCCTTCTTGATGGCTCAGTGACTTCACTTGACATCAGACTTGCATTCATAGCATGTCCACCTTTGAAAGACTACTTACATGGGCATGGGACCATCCAGATATTGTCAACACCTTATTAGACCTTGCTCTTGCCCTTGAAAGATGTTTTGTACATGGCTTGGAACACTCTCTGCTGTGGAGCAGTCACGTTGTCACTAACATTATAGGAGTTTGTTTAGATGGAGTTTGCCCTTTCTGAAGTCAGAGTGAAGGTTAGGTGCACATGAGAAATGACAAGCTGCTCTTCATAATTCACAATATATGCCCTTCATGGGACATAGTCTATTCACAATGGAGTTCAGAACGGAAAGAAAAACAACAGTCAATTAGCACCATTAGGCAAGTTATATCCTTTCAAAATGGGCTATGTGTAATGGGCAAGTTCAATGCACATTCCCTATGAACCCTTCACAATGGTACATGGATATGGACAAGTTCAATGAACCCTTCAGAATGGGTCCCTTGACATGGGCAAATTCAATGGACTCTTCAGAATTGGTCTCTTGATATGGGCAAGTTTAATGGACCCTTCGGAATTGGCACCTTGACATGGACAAGTTCAATGTGCCACCATACAGAAGATACATAGCCTGATGTCATGATGCACCTCCAATGTCCCAGATACCAGTGATGTTGTATACTCCCCAGTGAGTTGAGAAGGAAAATGAGAGCATCCTGATCCATTGACCAGGGTAATAATATAGCGCTTTGAGCACACTTTAGAGTATGGAGTTAGTTTCAATAACCAGTGAAGCTCAGATCTGACAATGTGATGGCAAACTGACAAGAACCAGCACATCCACACCCAGTATTGATAGAGATAATTCTTCACTGTACATTATCAGTTCATTGAGTCTAGGCTGAATATAGACTGCCTATTAAAGGGCTAACCAGTGTTTATTGACTAATACCATAGATAGAAATGTACACAGGGATCTCATGTGTACATTTTGTTCATTCATGTTTGATTTGAGTACATAAGAACTCTAGATAGACTTGATTTAAATGCACTGTACATCCTGTATTCAGTGCACGTCATGCAATCTTGAAATGTCTAAAAACAACAAAAACTGAGTAGAAAGTACTCCAGATTGTTTGCATTACCGATCATGGATTTGTCCATGACTGTCAAGATGATCCATCATTGAAATCGACATTGACAGCTCTGACGTAACATCTGTCAGGTTCTCACAACATTCCATGGTGTACATTGCAATATCAGATATTTTACGCAATGTTTACACATGAATTCAAAAAAGCTGATAGAAGGCTTTTAATAGCTCAAATATCATTACAAATGAAACATGCAAGATGTTTAATAAATACCAAACTTTGGATAGTCCATGCTGGCATTACATTGACCCATTTTATTAAATGATGTCAATTTCTAAACTCTGTTATAAATTGACATTGCAACTTTTACATGACCACTGAAATAAAGATTGTGTTGCATATATTGTAATTAATTACAGTTCCCACATCTTTTATGTGTTGTATGATTTTCCGTGAAGTCAGAAATACAATATGGTGACAAGGTCAACTGATATACTACACACACAGTACTTAATTCACATTTCATGTCATGTTTGTAATGTTAATTGATTAACAGTAAAGACTGTCCTTGATCAATGCAAGCACACCACTTTATGGATAAATATTTAATGTTCTACAGATTGCAATAATTAGTATTTAAACTTGTACAATGAACAGTGTATACTGAGCTCTTGGAAGAATATCAAAATGTCAATCTGCAATAAAATATTAAATATGTTTTTCCTCATAATAGTGGTTCAGGTGACTTTCTTCAACACAAAGTTGTTGTGGGTTATACTCCCCCCATGAACAGACCAAGCAAGCTGTGTTATGTCTCACCTCACTGACAGACTGTAGTCATGTACTTGTATTGGCAGTCTGGATTATGTCAGCTAAGGGAAGGGGGGGGGGGGGAGGGGAGGGGAGGGGGAAAGAGTGATTGTGGGGTTTGGACCATTGCCAGTGAGAAATCTGAAGTAGAAACCACCATTAAAAGTTCTATTAGTGATGCATGTTTTCTGAAGTGTTGAGTGATGTCAGATTGATTGTATATATTTATTCTTTTTGGAATTGGGATTAATATCCACTTTCAAGATTCGTTCACTTATTGTAATCTAACATCTTGGAAATTCACTGTAGAATGTTCTTGCAAAAAGAGTTGTTTTAAACTGTTTTACTACTTGATCACTTTTGATAACCATTTCCTTTCTTACAAGATCAAAATGCAATAAGATTTATGATTAAAAAAGAACTATTTGTTTGCTCACTGTTCAAAGCAGCATTCTACCAGCTTCAAAAGAATTTGTAGGTATTCAAATGTAGATTATGTTAGCATGGTTAAGAATAAGACGTATGTGTGAGTGGAGTGTAGTTATCAATCTGGGTTTGTGTGCACCAGCAGTGGTAGCTTAATACGAGACACTACCTTAATGAGACACTACATAACCATACTGACATTCTGAATATCACATTTGTATAACAAATATGACAACAAGTATTCATAATAGTTGAATAAATAATATATCTGTGCACGCCCTTGACAGCTGAGTTTCAAATCTTCAATAAATATGAGTTTGTGTCTAACATCACTCTAATTATTATGACAGGCCATGGTGATAGCAGGTATGATAAACATTACTTGGATTGTCATGTATTTGGTATGATAAGAATTCTTTTCAGAAATGGCATCACTTTGTTTGCAAGTGTAACTTCACCGTGTCATGTTTATATAGGAATCTGTGTCAGGACATATTTATGATTTGAATTAGGACATTCTTCCCCTGTCATGCTTATTAATGTCTACTTTTGAGGAATGTTAGACACTATTTCGCAAGACAAGGAAGTTATGGTATTGATTTCACGAGGGACAATGAACTTATAAGCCGAGAGGGTTATTGTTTTTGTGCAATCTAGTAATTGCAGGAAAATTAACGGAAAATATTTACTTGTAGAAAACAACAACGCCACATTAGACAATCTGAAAGATGAATGTAATAAATATTACATTAGTCATAATCTCAACCCTCTCCTTAATGGATTAGGCAGTCACTGCTCTTTAGGACATCTCTAGTTGCCTTCAGCATGGAGAGGGTTAATAGCAAACAATCACAGTTTGTTGACATGTTTCACAGTCAAACATATTTGTACCTGAAAGTTTGTACATTTGATTTTTCTACACAAGTATCACTGTGGGCAACAAGTTACATTTTCCACAAGTCCCACTGGTTTTCAATATTTTCTTATTTTTTCATAGTTTTGTATTTTTTATCCCCATCAACAAATTGATGCGGAATCCATCATGTTTACATCAATAACCTTCCAGAATTTCCTCATCTTTATCTGATGCAAGAAGTCTGTATACATCTCATCTGATAAAGAACCGCTGTATGTTTCTGTTCCGTCTCCTCTCCCTGTGCCTCCCAGCTATTATGTTCATCAATTACCCAGAAAGCCTTAACACAATACATAACCCTACTCTCAGTAAATTTGTCAAAGTTGTAAATATTGTAAAGAAACAACCACATCTGCACGCATTCATTTGCCTCCAACCAACTCCAGGATTCCCTTCCAATTAATCCACTATAGCAGTGAGGTGGCAATGAAAGGTGAGCATGGCTCTGGAATCAGGGCACCCTGCCAGGAACCAGACCAACTTTGGAATCTCCTGTAGAGAATCCTTAAGTTGAGAGTGCTTGCTTTTTTTCCTCCACAAGAAATAAATAGAATTTGGCACTTAGACAAGGGACATTTATGGACAAGGAATACTATGGACAGGGGAGGTTATGGACAGAGGAGGTTATGGACAGGGAGACTATGGACAGTACAACAGTTTGGCAGTCACATGAGGGGCAGTTATGGACAGGAACAGGGATAGTTATAGATATGGACAGTTATGGACAGGGTATGTTAGGGATCCCTCCTTATATTGGGTAAAGACAGACAAACAAACCTCCTATTGATCCAAGGTAAAACAGTTATGACATCATATTCGGACATGGGGATACTAAACAGTATTATCAAGCTACGAGTCCAACACCCTCAAAACGTAGCCAAATGGGTAACACAGTTCACCCAGCAGATAATAGGTACCTGGTAGGATGAAAGGGATATAACCCTCTAGCACCTTGAACAGCAGCTTGGGTTGTATACATCCTAGGGTGTTGAGAAGGAAAATGAGAGCACATTGACTGGGGTAATAATGTAGTGCTATCAGTATGCATTTGAGCATGGATTTAGCACAGAATAAATGTGCACATTATGTTATTATTTTTAGTATAACCCAAGACCAGTATGAGTACTATTACATCACACACGGCGTCATTAGTGCACATGTAACATGGATGTCAATGTGCCTTCCTGATGACTGGGTGTGATTCTACATGGACTCGTAGATAAAAACATGCAACACATGTGGTATAAACAATGCTATGTTATACAACTGACAGTCAATTGGACAAAGAATGTGTGGACAACTATGCCCACAGTGTTAATTTGGGTCAATTTACCATGTACCACTGCACTGGTCTCATTTAATGATTTATCTAGATCTGTTGCTGTATCTATTGGTTATCATTTATCTAGATCTGTTGCTGTATCTATTGATTATCACTTATCTAGATCTGTTGCTGTATCTATTGTTTATCATTTATCTAGATCTGTTGCTGTATCTATTGATTATCATTTATCTAGATCTGTTGCTTAGAACCCCGTTGCTCAGAACAGTTGTAAATACAATTGATTGCAAGTCATATTTTAGAGACCTACTAAAAATCTATATTCACAAGCATTGACATTGTAGCAATAAAAGTGTTTCATGCAATGGACATGCACTTTTAGCGAGTAGCTAAAATTTTACTTACAAACAAAGCTACAATTGTTGTGCAACAGAGGCCAGGTCTGTTTCTACACAAAACAATACGAACATACATTGGTGTGCATATCTACAGCCATGGATGGTAAGATGTGCATGGAAACCAGTTAGAATAAGTCACTTCACATAATGCCTGAGGTATGTATTCAAAATGGGTCAGTAGAATTAAAGCATTATCATGATTGCATATATATTGATATAGTCCATGGATTGCACAGGTAAGTTTCTATCCATGTCTACAATTTAGTTTTACAATACCAGATCTCGAGATTGTGGATAAGAGCTTCAGTTGCAAAATAAACAAAAACAAAAAACAAATAAGCTTTGCATTTACAAAAAAATGTCATAAAGATGATATTTGCTGTAGATGTTCAATGCAGCCTCTGATTAAACATTAATGGAATACTGAGATCTACAATTTTCCACATTGCTCAATCGAACCAACCTTGAAAGTTAGTGTGACCAATGAACTTTTTAATTTCAGTTAAATCATGTCTGGTGATATACCATTCATTCAACAGTAATTTCCGTCTGAAGGCAGTCTTGATACTTTCCTATTTTGACTTCCTGATGGGTCTAGGACAATATTGAGGATATTGACAATGGGTTAGGACAATATTGAGGACATTGGCCATGGGTTAGGATTATATTGAGGACATTTGACACGGGACATGGGTAATTTAATCTTGATAAAGAACAGTGCCATTACCATTCATGGAATCTACTGTCACATCATTGATAAATGGCATCCTCTTCACACCAATTATGCAAATCATCCTAATCCTATACCATGATAATCACAGCCTTCAATACTGGCGTCAACCATCATGACCTGGAACAGCCTGGAATTACCATACCAATCTTATATGTATCTGCCACAGACAGCACTGAGTTGTAGCATTCTGTTGGAAGGTCAGGCAGGATATCAGATTGTATAAGTATGGCCATCCTGTATGATGCTGTAACGATTCAGATGAAGTGCCAAATGTATTGGACATTCAATAGACACATCGCTGCCACTGCTTGTGATCACATGCTGGAACTCGCAGGTGGGTAACGATTGGGGGGAATGACAACCTTGACAGTAATAATCCATTAATTCATTTAGTGCTAGAGTAGGGTTCAGAGAAAACCCAGTCTGTACCACCAAGTGGCATTTGCATGTAAATAGCATTGGTGTGAAGAAGCTTGTGCCCATGAATGGATTAACTTATTAATAAAATCAGCCTCTGATGGCTTCAGAGAAACCATTCCAAAGTACAACCAAGTGGAATGTGAATGAGGCCGGATGTGGAATATGTTGAGCAGTAGTGCTATGTAGAAACCTGCGATGATGAATGGGCACATTCATTAATACATGTACGTTGTGGTGGGTTCAACAAAGCCTGAGAAGGGGAAGGTGGCATACATGTGAATGTGGTTGTAATCTGATGTAATATGTATGTACCGTAGTCTAAACATGGGGGTGAGCTACTTCCACATATGTTTCACATAAACAAACCTTCACATGATTAACACACACAAACCTTACAATATGTTTAACATAAACAATGATTATAGTCTAACAAAGCTAAGTTGTAATAGGTCCAGAATAAAGAGAACTTTTTTCAATATGAATAAATCTAAAAGGTAAATTCATAACTTTGTTAATACACAAATGGATAAATTTAAAACTATATTCTCTCTATATTTAATTCTTGCATAAAGGGTGCAATAAAGAGAGAAAGAGAGAGAGAGAGAGAGAGAGAGAGAGAGAGAGAGAGAGAGAGAGAGAGAGAGAGAGACACACACACACACACACACATCCAAAACAACACTATAAAAACATTCTCAATCTGTGGAGAATTCATTATTGCCATAATATTCATATTGTATAAATCAATATGTATCAACATCATTTGTTATTATTCATGTAATTCTGAGTAGGATGACTGAAAATCCCTTGAAACGGCACAGACATTCTGATCATAGATCGCTATCATAATACATCCCCTGATCATAGATTGCTATCATAATACATCCTAAGAAACGTACACACTTTCTGATCATAGATTCCTATCATAATTCATCCTAAGTGCTCACTTGTAGCCTCACATTTCTCAAGCTGGTACCTCTGATAAAGGAAAGGCTTCTTCTGGTGGTATCGATTACAAAGATATTTCCTGGCAGAAGACTGACTGGGTGAGAGAAGGGATCAAATTAGTTGAAGTACAATTGGACGGATGTCATTGCATTAGAGACGGCCCTCTGATTTTCTGATGACTTCATGGAAGGACCTTCAATACTGATTTGAATTGAAGAAGTGTCAGTGGAATAAAGGGAAAACAAATTAAATAAATTCTATTTAATTAGTCACACACAAAAAAAAGAAAAAGAAAAAAAAAGGTCCAACTACATACTAATAGAAGTCCTGGCCCAGAGATTACCAAACCGTTTGAATATGATTTTATGCTCAAGTCAATCTCAAATTTTATATGGGGAAATTGAGAACTAGAGTTGAGCATGAGTTTGTACTCAAAAACATTTCGTAATCTCAGGGCCTGATCCTATTCGAAGCATACCAGTACCTATACCAAGTATTATTTATTTAAGAAGACAGACAACCATGGAAAACATCTCTTTTAAGAATTGTAGGAAATTCAGTGTCAAATAATTACATTATTTTATTACTATTGAAGAACGATAATCAAACACAGCTGATCAAAAATGATAAATGTTAATGACTTGGTCTTGGAATAAACATCTGCACATTGTAACGGTAAATGTAGAATTCCATATCATTAGCTAGGCAAATTGAAAGGTGAATTGTGGTATCAGAATGACATCCTTCATGAATGTTATTACAGTGGAATTTTTACCAAAGGCATTGATTCTGCATTATCATGACTAAGGTCGATCAAATGGCATTCTTCAAGAATATTATTGCCATAGAATTGTTATCAAAGGCATTGATTCTGCAACAGTGCATAGGCCAATCACTGTCAGTGACAAACTTGGTAACATTATTATTGATTTGATCTCCAGTTTCCCTGCACCAATCTCCCATTGATATCGGTAATGAATGCTGATGAATTACTTCTGTTTTTATAACTTTCCCCAGATTTTAATCTCTTTCTCTCAGGTCTAAAGAATTGTCTAAGTAAGAACTTTATGTGAGATTTTGACCACATTCCCGATTACCAAAGTTGTGCCAATTTGGTCCGTTGTTTCCTTGCAAATGCAGGAGGGGCAGTGATGAATCTAGATTTCCAACAGTTTTGGTGTTGTTTTACTAGAATTTCATTGGACTTCAGAGCCAAGGTCCCAGGTTTAAATCCCGCCCCGGGGGCCCGGCATCAATGTTCGTGAAAGTTACCTTTCTGACGCGATATTGATAGGATGCGATGTC
>JAUTBT010002009.1:0-10336 GCA_032361225.1 Lepetodrilus schrolli
CAAGCTGATTTGGCATTTACTGAGTAATTACAACTTGCCCTCTGGATTAACAGTCTTTGTATTTGATTTATACAACGATTTTCCGGGTTGCTCTAAACGATATATTTACACTGTTACATATCTACGGAATCGATACCAAATTGCTTATTACTAGTCATTAACAGCTCTGACAATTCATGGGTTACGATCATTTAGTGTCAGAACCACATGCACAATATCCGGCCCCGATGTCCAGCGATACGCCCAATTTTGCTTCCACGTCACCGTCAAGCACGCCTAGCTTGGTGTAGACAACATCTGAGGTTCAGAAGACAAAACTGGGGCAGTATACTGTTCATGCAGATAAGTCTGGACAGCTCTGATGGTCGTGCAGGGTCTACAAACGTCCAGGAGAACGTTTCAACGTCATCAGTTTGTGGGTGGAAGTATGGGGTGGCATCACAACTCATGGGAGAACACAGCTCATCATTGTTAATGGTAATTTGAATGGCGTACGGTACCAGGACGTAACCGTTCGAGATCACGTTCTACCGTTTCTGCAAATGCATGGACGTAACATCACGTTGCAACAGGATAATGCCGCCCACGCGTTGCACATGTTGTAACTGATAACATTGCTGTAGTGCCATGGCCGGCTGTTTCTCCAGACCTCTCCCCTATTGAACATGTCTGGGACTCTGGGATGAGATGGAACAACGCCTACGACATGACCAGAATCAGCAGGTAACGCTAGCTCTGTTGGGCCAAACTTTCCTTGACATTTGGAACAATATCCACCAGGCTGTTTTCCATCATCTGGTGTCTTCAATGAGCCGCTGCTGCTCACACCCGATATTGACATTCTTAATCGAGTTGTTACAAAACCACGCTTTTACGGAGTGTCGCTCTGTCTCCTTTTACCAGATATGAATTTTGCCAATTAATATGTTCTGATAAAGCATGTGATATGTTCTGTATATATCTGTACACGTATATGATATGTTTTGTATATATACTGAACAAAAAAAGTTTAGCAAAATTGTAATATAATTTCCACATGGAAATCTTATTAATGAAATATATGTATGTTTGCATAATACATTTACCATAACATACTGTCACACCAGAAATATGATAACAAAACCAAATTGTAAACTTCCGGTGTGTACGTCGGTTTGACCTTCAAACGGATTTTTGGTGAATCCTGCAAAATTGTACGTGCAATCAGGGTAAGTTGGAAGTGGATATCACATCTTTTAAGGACTGCCACATAAAAACGAATGTGAAATTTTCTGATATAGGCCGACAGCGTGGAATGCCTCAAAACATTCAAAATGAAATCAAATGGCAATTCCTGGCAATCCCATCCTTATGTTTTGTTTCGGATACTCGCTATTAGTAGGGCGGTATTCATGCCAGGGATCACATCGGTTGGAGGGCCTGTCGTTTGTTATTTGAAAACTATATCTACTGCGAAAACGCAGTTGTGCCAAAGCATCACGGGGGAGTAAAACATATGCAGCGAGAACTCTTCAACTTCTACTCTTCATATGAACATATAAACGTTAGGTTTTAGAATTTGCTTAAAGGATACTACGTCTAAAATATGATAATTTAATATGTTATTATATGGTTAAATACAAGCATTTCCATTTAAACACATTTTTAAAAATGCATCTTAATTAGTAAGTTATTATCCAAAAATTAACTCTGAAATCCAAGATTTCATCGTCTTCTTCTTCTTAAGTTGATTGTTTTTCCGGTCGCCTTCCAACTTAGTTGATTTCGGCAGACCGGACCCTTATTGGGTTGCATGTGATCAAGATTTCCGGAAACTGCCGACATTTAATGAGTAGAGGCGTAATCACGTGATGTAACGTTACTGATGATAAACCTTCCGCATTTCGTTATAGAAACAGACTGCAGTAGTGTTTCTTGTTATTTAGTGGTTATGTGATGGACAGAGACTTGGCAGAGTAACCAATGTCAATGCCTACCAGTACGAGCCATTAGTAAACCGTGAATACGACAGTGACACGACAGAGAGCGATAGCGACAGTGGAACTGAAGCCGGAAAAAAAATTAATTAAAAATTAAAAATCATTAAAAATCGAAAAGATTGCCAAGAAATGTTTCATGAATCCACAGACATCTAGGCTTTCAACCAAATAAATCAATTATGATGACCGTTTTTGCGGTAATTACTCCGTATTTAACGATTACACATTCAACGATGTGCTGTTTTGATAATACCTTTTCAGACTGTCATCTAGTAGGCAGTGGCTTAGGTCAACTTTCAACCAATCAGAGGAGAGCACTGCTTGTCTACCATAACCTGAGCGTTTACGCGCACGTGATTTTGAACGAAGCGAGGTGCGTAACATTATTGTCGATACAATAACTAACAAGTGTGAAATAGTGACAATCATGTAAATCCTTAACCTAATCCTTAATATATTCGCGACAGATAAAATAGAGTGACAACTCGTGCGGTGATCACGATCGTCATAGATGTTACCTGTGGCTTTTGTGAAAATGACGTTTTCTAAATCTCCGTATTTTTTTCATCCGAAAATCATAATTTATTATTTCGCACATGATGAAATATTATTGTAGTAATGATGAAGTTCGGTCCTAAAGCGACAATGTTTTAATAAATGGGAATATTGGTATGACCAATTATAATTAATGTCTAATATATTGTATTCAAAGTCATCACCACCACACCAGATCTACTCCGTGCATTATTTACTAGCGTAACCAATAAAATAACTGAATACATCATATTTATTTTGCTAACACTACCAGCGTATCGACAGTGAACCAAGGTTGATTATATCTATTAATATAGTAATAATAATAATAATGAATATATGCCGAGATGCACAACGTCAACAAAACCGAGATGCACTGACAGCTAATGTTGACAACTCTGCCGTATCGTCGAGTGCATCACGGTTGAAATGAATCCAAAACCACGACTTGGTAATATTCTTGTCCCACAATGTAATTGATGACATTGAAAATGACATGAAGAACGAGCGTGAACCCATGACTGGCTGCGCCATGAAAATAATATAACATCCCGATCGAATACCGTACGTTCTAGTCATTTTATCCTAAAGTACCTCGACTATTTTTGTTTGCTATGTACTATACATGTTGTAATTTATTTGCTAATTTCAAACACCGTTTATAATCACTAAACTAATACAGAACCAAACCGAAATAAAGACTAGAGCGATGACGTGAACACCGAGCATTTTTTAAGAGGCGTGGCCTATTCTCAAACTGGAAAGATCTAACTATACGTTGTCCCGCAAATAATACAGGGCGCGCCTATCATTGGAAGTGAACGTCCTTTCTTGAATGACCGTTGGAAACGCACATTTCTTTAGTTTAATCCTTGGGTTTTCGTATCCTAACAGTAACAGTCTTTGTTGTTCTTTGTTCTCTTGAAAAGCAGACCTTTCGAAATTGAGCGAGTTCAGGACATCGTGAATATTCTTGGCTTCCATCCTTGCTCGCCACGCCGACATTAGTTGATCCATTGCTTCCTTCTGATGATGTCACTTGGGAACGTGAAATAATGTATTCCTGATGTCTTATTTGAAGAACTTTTGCAACCACATGCAACACAATAAACCTTATCGCTCACCACTGTTCTCTATGATTACATAGCAAAATGTCTGACGCTGATCAGGACTGACGTCACACGATTCGGATTTCACAATGAGGCTCCAAATATGAATAAATAAGAACATAATTTTTAGGGAGAGTATTTTGGTTATAACTTACTAATTAAGATGAATTTTTTATTTAAAAAAAAATGGAAATGCTTGTATTTAACCATATAATAACATATTAAATTATCATATTTTAGAAGTAGTCTCCTTTAATATTTGATAGCTATGCAGGGAGATCTGATACGTTGGTTCATTCTGATACATATGTGACTTTTATAGGAATGTGACATAAATTATATTAACTTTTAATATCTTTGGCACACTGTGTGGCAATACAATGGTTTCTACAATACATCTTATTTCACCTTGCTGCATGTTCTTATTCAATAGACCTTCATATAGACCTTCATATGTTAGATATAGTTTCTTTTGAGTTACAGTATATATGGTAAGATTGATCACACCGATAAATTCGAGAACATTGTCATTGATTTCAAATACAACGAACCTGATCACCAACATTATATAACAGATGGCTTACAATCCAATACTCGTCGGTCTCAGTTACTAGTATATGTGCGATCGTGATCATTAAGATGTATATCTCAAATATAATTTTAAATCAATTAAACATTTGTAGCCCAATAGTATAGAGCACAATGTATATGTGACTGGTGTCTTCAACATCACACTAACTAAAACTAATATATTTATTTTTCTATTATTTCAAGGCATACAGTCACATAAACCAATGATAGTTTTGGACTTAAATGGAATTATTTTAAAATGCAAAGTACACTCATTGTGGAAAATCTTATTAACATAATTTAATTTCCGTTACAGCTGTTCAAAGTTCACAAACTTTGCAGAATTACTTCTCATTCGATATACTGATACAGCAAATACGCGAATGTCTTTATTCTGATTGGTCTAAAATACAAATCGCACGTGGTGGGAAATTTACACTGTTTACACCAGCTATTTAGACCAATCAAATCAAAAATGATCGCTGTTGTGCGGTACCAGTTGATCGAAAGAGATTCATTTGCATTGAAATCTGGAGACCTCAAGTAAATTATGTAATTAACGATGTATGTAGAGGCACATGAAACATTGTGGTACTAGTATTTAAAAGTACAAAGCCTAAGGATCACCCCCCCCCCCCAACACACACACACACTTAGATAATACTATTACACCAAGATTAATAATATGTCATCTCTATCACGGAGTGAGGGGTCGATTTCCCAAGGCCTAGTGCCTAGCGTTGTGTGTATATTAATACGTGAGTATCGAATAATTGTGACAAGTACCTGTGCACTGTATAACAAACATCTATGTGCAGCTCTATGATGTCAGTTATAAACACACACACACACACACACACACACATACACATACACATGCACACACACACATACACACACATACACACACACAGACACACGCACGCACACACAGACACACACACATACACACACACAGATACATACACACGCATGCACACACACACAAAGACACACACACACATACACACACACACACACACATACGTAACCACAGGCCAGTCTAGTGGTGACAAAGCGAAGCTCGTTTTCTCCTTGTGACATTGTACAAATATGATGAAATTTAGAATTAGCGAGTTTGTTTTTAGAATTAGTGTGTTTAAATTTAAATGAATGAATGAAAACATCCTGTATTAGATATACAAGTCCAACAAACATACGGGTATTCAAAACACATAACTGGTATGTTTGATTAAAAGGACCATAGTTTTGATCACGAATGCTCAGATTTTTTCTAGTAGTAGTGGTAAAAGGGAGGTTCACACCCCCCCCCCCCTCCCCCAATAAAATTCATATTGATGATGCTCCCTAATGAGGCTCGGTGTACAATGGTATTGATTTCAGACCAAAAAAGTGGCCCAGGAACCTCCCTTTTGCCTTTTACTTCTAGTAAATGTGTGTTTACTTCTAGTAAATGTGTGTGTCTACTTCTAGTAAATGTGTGTCTACTTCTAGTAAATGTGTGTGTCTACTTCTAGTAAATGTGTGTGTCTACTTCTAGTAAATGTGTGTGTCTACTTCTAGTAAATGTGTGTCTACTTTTAGTAAATGTGTGTCTACTTCTAGTAAATGTGTGTGTCTACTTCTAGTAAGTGTGTCTACTTCTAGTAAGTGTGTCTACTTCTAGTAAATGTGTGTGTCTACTTCTAGTAAATGTGTGTTGTGTGTGTGTTGTTTTTATTATTGTTGTTATTATTGTTATTGTTGTTATTATTGTTGTTATTGTTATTATTATTGTTGTTATTATTATTGTTATTGTTGTTGTTAGTATTATTGTTATTATTATTGTTATTGTTATTATTGTTGTTATTGTTATTATTATTGTTATTAGTATTATTGTTATTGTTGTTATTAGTATTATTGTTGTTATTATTGTTATTATTATTAGTGTTGTTATTATTGTTATTGCTGTTGTTGGTATCATTGTTGTTGTTATTGTTGTTATTATTTTTGTTGTTATTATTATTGTTGTTATTATTGTTGTTGTTATTGTTATTAGTATTATTAGTGTTATTGTTGTTGTTATTGTTATTAGTATTATTAGTATTATTGTTGTTGTTATTATTATTGTTGTTATTATTGTTGTTATTGTTATTATTGTTATTGTTATTGTTATTAGTATTATTAGTGTTATTGTTGTTGTTATTACCAAAGTAGGGTTGATGTTTTCCAGGTCTTGCTGTATATCGAAGACCTCCTTATAATTTCGATTTAAATAGATTAATTTGTAGCAAATTAGACAGGCTTCCTCACTTTATAGGATAATTTTGTATAAGCCCTAGGATAACAGTGTTACCGGCCGATTTAGGATTCAAAATTGCATTTTCAATAAAAGATTTGAGTAGGGTGAATCTGAATCTCGAATATCGTGCTAACTTCCACGACCCAGTTCACTCCTATCTTTTCTTTTACTGTTGGCAGCATAATCATCATTTTCTGATTCAGGACACCCTAAAAAAAAAAAACCCATAAAACATCATACAATTGCATATATGTACCCCATTTTTCGGTTCTGACTATTTTTATCTCGTTTTTAGTATTACGCCGATTTTGTGACTTTTTGACCTCTCTCAACCTAATTACCGAATTAATTTGCATATTAATTAATGCAAGCTGTAGAACACGTCAAGACACAAATAATGAGTGGTAATATGTTGCTGTACGTTATTTGATTGAATAGATATTTCCATATAATTTTTCCCTACCCCGAACAAATTGTATTATTATGTTCTAAAAGAGGTATTCTTAAAATAGCGGTAAGAAAAGGTTGCCCAATGATGACAGGGTGTCATGAACTATGCATTACACGAGTCTCTCTGAGTCTCAACTGTGATTGTATGCCTTTAAGAAATACTGATCATGGTTCAGGTTATCAGACAAACACTTTAACGTATGTTTTGTGGATGTACTTGATCATTGCCAAGGGCCCCGGCATCAATGTTCGCGAAAGTTACCTTTCTGACGCGATATTGATAGGATGCGATGTCTGTAGAGTGGCAATGCAGTTATCATCCTTGGTCTTGTCAGTACCAGCTGGTGCTCACAGGTTTACTGCAACATTCAGCGCTACGGATGTTGCGGGTTTCCTCCTGCCTTAAACTGTCGTGATATAAGTGAAATAATCTTGAAAGCGACTTAAAACCCAAATACAAAAAAAATAAATACAAAAAAACCAGTCAAACGGCTGAAACACGTAGTGAAACGCAATAGTGCGTATAAATGGGTCAAATTATATATTTAGACGTATCCGGTTTAAAGATTCTGGTGATAACCTACACGGTGGCATGTGCGTGACTGTTGTTTTATTTGCATACATTACGTTGTATCCCGATCTCTCACGTGTGGACCATGCTGAACAACATGATTCTTCTCTGAATCGAACAGAAATTTAAGCACACGATTAATGGGGTATTAATGGGGTATTAAGATTTTCTCTGGAATTTACTCAACGTAAAGACTAGTACTCGTGTTTGGCTATCACTGGAAGTTGGTAAATTCTGGGAACTCCTTGGAAATTCTAAATATAAACGCGTTACCCACTTACAGCCCCAATTCAAACGGCTAACGTGGCGCAATACAGGCATCGGAACATGTCTAGTTATTACTAGTATTTTTTTTCTAATATGATTATAAATAAATTACATTCACAGAAAGGCGATCAGCAGGGCGCGTAAGTAGGTCAGGTCTATTTTTAGAATGTCCACCAATTTTCCAGAAATTACCAGGTTCCGGTGATAGCTAAACACAGTAATAGGGCTTGGGTTGACTAAACTCCAGATAAAATCTTAATACGCTGTTAATTAGGTCTTCGATATACCGCAATTTAGTGGCGTAAAAATGGAATTTTGAATCCGAAATCGGCCGGCTACACTGTTATCTTAGGGCTCGCATAAAATTATCCCAATTAGTGAGGAGGGCTGCTCAATTTGCAACTGTTCAAGTGGCATTTTTATGCCACTAAATTTGAATACGGTGGGTGTCTTCTCAGCTTTGCTGTATATCGAAGACCTTATAATTTCGAATTATATAGCTTAAAACGTTGCAAATTGAACAGGACTCCTCACTATATAGGATCTTGTGCGGGCCCTAGGAAGACAGTGTAGCAGGTCGATTTCGGATTCAAAATTGCATTTTTACGCACTATCTGAATCTCGAATCTCGTCCTAACTTCCATGACACTGCCATTACGCGACACTCCGTGTTCGCATATTAGTTTTAAAAACACAATTCGTCACAATCTTGAAAAATGGCACAATTCGGAAGTTTTACAAGTAAAACACCATTTTATCTGAAATTCCTAAAAGAATTAAACGTTATTTTAGGTAATTTCCATGTATTGATATACTAAATAGTAAATTAAAAATATCGTTTAATTAGCAGTGGAAAGCAAAACAATCATCAATGGTTACTGTGCTCGCAACACCGACACAGTCAGATTACAGATATACAAGGCACATTCCACAGAAAAGGGAAGACTTGTGTCCCACGAAAGTAACTGTGAAAAACCTTTATTAAAACTGAAAATAGTTAATGATTACTGTAAATGAACACGAGGAATATATTCCAGGGGGAAATTATGTTTAACTTGAGTTTGTTATTTACCACAAAAAAAATGCTGTTATCTCGAAGGGTAGCTGATTTAGCCATGTCCCAGACAATACTTTGCTTCATTTCATCGAATATCATCACATGAAAACAAATAAAACTAAACAAACCTTATATACCATCAAGTAGTATACTACTATTGCTAGTATTCTGTGTATATCACAATTGAAATGAAAACATTTTCTGTTACCTTTTAGTGTTTTAAAAGTGTCTTTACCGTAATGGATACGTATATGTTTCAGTTGTTACTTTTAAGGGGACGTGTAAGGGGACGTTTAAGGGGACGCTCAAAGCAGTGGAAGACATGTCAGCAGCATGTGTCAGGACCGTCTGGTTTTTCTGCAATTATGATTCAAAGACCTAATCAAAAAAGAAATGCGTATCCTTATTCGGCGTCATTACCGAACGGTATGGAATCGTAATATTATCCCAAAATTTAAATAAAAATAATAATTGTTAAACATTACGGTAATGACATTTTCTTCCGACTCCATGTATTTATCATAAATTAAGAAAGATTTTCTCTGAACATCGCTGCTGAGTTCATATTCATGAATAACAACAGAGTTAAGGTAGCAACATTCGATTTATAATCTACGCAATTTCATATTTGGATGAATGCACATGCTAAAATTGCCCTTTTCTGTAGAATGACCAACAAACATCATCACCTGATCATGTGTGGAGCTTATGCAGGCAGAATATAGACTAGTCCCACGTGGACCAATCTAATTAAAATCAGATCTCGTACGTTTCGCTCCTTAAACATTTTGACATTGTTTTGCTCAAACAACGAGTATCCAAATATCTGAGCGTCAGTTTCGAATGTGTTATTAATTAGATTTCACGTGGCCGTGGGTCGTGTAAATAACACCACATGCTTTACGAGTTATCATCTGCCATGGTGGGAAATTTAGAAGTTTGTTAGTTTTCTTATACTCATGATACTGACATATATGAATTCAATAGCAATGTTCTCGAATTTCTCAGTATATATCATGAGTCTTTTCACAAAGCCCATACGTTGTACAGAAGACGTGTTGAAGACAGTAAGTATTGTCGTTGTCTACGTGACGAGTGTATTGAAATATTGCCGGGAAACAAGTTAGGTAATGTATCATAGAGCAGACGCCTTAGAATTATACAGTGTATTCACGAGTTACCGACCTTTGTTATTTTAACAATTACCGAATCCCCATTTGTTCTGTCGCATAATTACGACCACCAGTTTACTCTATCATTCGGCCCTCCTCGGGCTACTTCCGAAGCGTCAGATTGACAGATAGTCCCTCGGACATGAATGAGGCCCCGTAATTCGGACAGGTCAACCGTCCGGTAGATCCGGCGAAGGATTGCTACCAATGCACAGGACTATAGTTATGTAACTGTTATTGACAAGCGAAAAACGAGAACATTGAAATAAATATACAGACATTTGTATTGTATTCTACATATTCGTGAACTTTTAGCATAGTTTTGATTGAAAAAGAACATCTACAA
>JAUTBT010002010.1:0-10336 GCA_032361225.1 Lepetodrilus schrolli
GAAGTGGTGCATTTCTTACTATTTGAAAATACTGCAGATGTTGAGGGAAAACCCCATGACAACTCTCATCTTGTGTGGCACAATTAGTTCAAACTCCACTGTGTAATTATCACGTTTAGTTTAAAACATATTTTATTCAAGATGAAATGGATAGGTTACAATTTATTACAAGTTAAATGAAAACCGTTCCAAGAGAAGGGAGAGAAAAGATGTTGAGGGAAGTGAGAAAGATTAAGAATAAGAGATGCATGGACATATTCTATAATTGTAAATATTTACATAAGTATATTAAGCAAGTATAAGTATATTAATGTACAACTGTACCAACTCTAAAATAGTTTCATTTTCAGATATATTTACGTCCGAACAGCCATTCAGCAACATATTAACATTGATATGTTCCCGTTTTATACATGTATTGTCCGTCTACTTACATGGAAGGTTTTATCAGCACTCTATACTTTCAAATATGACTAAAATCTTTTTAAGAACTCTTCTGCACTTAGTCGAGCCCTGGAATTGACCGCTAACTTCATTTCATTAATTTCTTTGTCTATTTCCTCCATGAAATGAATGATGAAATCCACCAGTTTGTGTTTGTACATCTGCTCTGCATGGAAGTTGGTGATTAGAAAACTAATATCATAGCCCTGAAACATACAAACACGATAATTAGCATAAATAATTTAATAAACTACAAATACATAGCAAGTACATGTACTACTCATGGTAAAAATAGTCTTACTACTGTTAATACACCAGTAAGTTCAACGATCCACATAATCCTCTAAACCTGAAATATTCAGGGAAATCATGTATTATTTTCATTATTGATGAAATCCTTCATATAATGGTTCTGTGCTCAGAATTGCATAAAGAACTTTCATAATGAAAGTATTTTTGTTGTTGTTTTTTTTTAAATTGGGGTTTAGAGTCGCTTTCAAGATTCTTTCACGACTTGTCAGTTTAGGGCAGGAGGAAACCCGCAACATCCGTAGAGCTGAATGTTGCAGTAAATCTGCGAGCACCGGCTGGTACTGACAAGACCAAGGATGATAACTGCATTGCCACGTCAGAAAGATAACTTTCGCGAACATTCATGCCGGGGCGGGATTTTAACCTGGAACCTTAAGTCCAATGTTCCGCCACTGCGCTACCAACTGCCCCTCTAGTGAAATAATTACATTTTAAATTGGTATTTACGAATATATAAACCATAACTAATGCAAGCCTGGATGTAAAATATGTGATGCACGTATCATAAAAACACACAGTTCGTTTGTCTTAATATTATTTTTTTGACATTTTGAAACAATAAGATTAAATGCCCACGAACCTGGGTGAAAACATGTTTGAGGTTTGGTGAGGAGTAAAACCTGGCACGCTGAGTTGCAAAGTCCACAAAGTCAAGCAAGATGTGCTTTACCTTGATGTTCTCGTCACACCTTTTTGCCATACTACTATAAATTCCCAATAAATATACATTGATGGTTACTTTTAAATCAATCAAATATAGAAAATTACTGAAACCCTTTTAATAAAAATGTGTATCCTTCCACAATTGAAGCATATGATTGAGCCAGTAATTCTACAATCTCTATTTTACAAATTGCTGGTCAATGGCTGGAGTTCTGCCTCTGAGCCCTGTCCCTAATTCTAGGAGTATCCTTAGACTGTGTCTGTTATCTGGATGGTGAGTTGAGGAGATATACTGGTAGCTGTAGCTAATCATCCTCAGTCACTGATCCTCCCTCCATCCTCTCTCCCCCACACACACCCCTC
Organism: Lepetodrilus schrolli; assembly: GCA_032361225.1. Lineage (NCBI taxonomy): Eukaryota > Metazoa > Mollusca > Gastropoda > Lepetellida > Lepetodrilidae > Lepetodrilus > Lepetodrilus schrolli. The sequence goes on from JAUTBT010002010.1 coordinate 1,783, forward strand.
CCCCCCTTCCAGCTCCACAACTCCCCTAGGACACGGGACAATACATCTATCTTCACAATGTTCTCCCGTCTCACAGGAAAGTCCTCCTTCACGGATGTTCCTGACACTTCCAGGAATGAGTGTAAATCGGCAAGTGTATTACTGTTTGTGTGTCACGGGACTGAAACCTACACTGCAACAAATTGAAATGGATGTTTTACTTCCTAGGTTCAGTCAGTGTAGGCAAGATAGGTGATAAGCCGCTTTCTCTGGACTGACTATTGTCATTCTCTGGGCTGACTATTGGTACTTAGTTGCTTTCAACATAATAGCTGATTTTATTTTTTATACCCATGACAGATCAATAGCCAGAAACTAGACTTCTCACTGAACAATAGCTCAATACCAAGAAACTTGAATGTCAGTTTAATACCCAGACTAAGAAAGTGGCTTAGTTCGAAAAATGCCTTTGCTCACCCAGCAGAAAATGGGTACCTGGTAGGATGTGCATGATAGCCTTCTAGCACCATGAATATCAGCTTGGGTTGTATATGAATATGTATATGAATGCACTGATCCACTGACCATGGTAATAATGTATCTATGAATACACTTTCGATAAATATATCAATTATTAATATTATATCTATCACAGCAATAGCTCAATAACCAGGACTGTGCAAATGTCATGTACTTGTGAATAGCAAGATTATCTGTCTAAATGTAGCATAGTGCCCGATGTCACCATCATACTGATCCCCGGACGACAGATAAGCAATATTATCAGTTCACCTAGAATACGACAATGACAGTTTTTACGGAAGATTTTACACAAGTAATTGAAAAATAACTTGATGAAAAAAAATTATATTTAATAAATGAGGTATCCTTCACCGATTTAGCTATTATTGAACAATTTATATATCATTTCTTTTTATATTGATCAAATACCCAATAGAATAACCATGTCCATCATGGCTTCAGGATGCCAATGAATACCAGGAACATCAGTTTCAGTCAAAATAGCTGTGCAATAGCTGGCTTCCTGCTAGATGATCAAGTAAAAGTGAAAAAGTTCCTAGATCATCCAGTGACATTCTTGATGCTTTGATTCAGACATTAAACAGTTCATCGACTTCTGTGATGCTGTTTCCAAGATGGTTTGCAGCCAATATGCAGTTAGTGGACACAGACTCTATGAGAAAGCTGTGCCTTTGAATAATTCAGACCTGTGCATACAGAAAAAAACACAAATCATCAGGCAACATAGCTTGTGTTGTAGCAGACTCTGATAGTAATATATTAAATCAGAGTACGAGAACTTCTGTCCTTTCTGCCTGTACAATCCTGTAATAGACTCAGATTCCAGTTAGTGTGTGTGTGGAGGCTATAGAGCACTGAAGACAATTGTGTAGAACACAGGTGCTTGGCAGATTAATGGCCCACGTCAGTGGACACAAAACAATGAGCGCTTTCAGAAAAACATTCCCATTTAAGCCTTGCACGGTGGCCATTGCTATAGATTTCCTGACACCCTGTGACTTGTTGCTATCACTTCAATGATATTTTACAGTATATACTCACGTAAAAAACTATATTTTACTGTAAATTATCCTATAAAATATGATAATTTACTGAACATATACACTATTGTAAATGCATTGTAAACCCCAATAACCAAATACAACTGTATGCTCCTGTAAAAGCTAACATTTTCTGATCCTGGAAAACTGATCTCCAATTTAACTGGTAAACAACATTATTGTTGTTAAAACTATGTTAAAATATTGAAATGGAAAGTGAAAGTATAGATAGTCACAATAGAAAAGATAGTATAAATCATCGAGTTTTTATTTTATTTCATGAACAATTAATTATCTTGCTTACTTAACAAAGTACTTTGGTGGACCATTGTACAACAGTTATCTGGAAGTCTGACCACAGAGATGCGAGGTCAATCTTACTGGAGTATGGTGACTGCTGACCTCCAGTGTTCAACCTCTATTAAACTAGTTAAGTTCACAGTGGTCGGACATTGTAAGATATTAGGTTCAATTTACTGGAAAAATAAGAAAACACTCAGGACGGACAATGTCCTTATTGTTGATGGTATCAGAGGTTGAACTAGTGGCAGATTCCCTTCACTAGGCAAGCAGACGGCATGGGTGATACTGTTGTGGAAACGGCCATTAATGACAAATGGTTCAGCACTATGAAAACAAAATGTAACCTTGGAAAATGTAATCTGTTTAATTATTCTACATCAGTTTGTGGCCCATGTAATTTATGCTATTTAAATTAAATTAAATTAAAAGATGGGTGCATTGAATTCATGAAGTTCATCCATGTTGAATTTGGTAGCTCCAGTTGACACCAGTAACAGTCTCCACATGTTGAAACATCAGGTGAGTGAGTGAAGTATTGTTTTATTTCAGCAGGAATCTTTCACCCATACGTGACGAGCAACATCAGGCCATGTTAGCATGATAGATATATATATATATATGAAAGATGGTCTTTGTAACAATTAAAAGTCAATGTTACACAGGTAATACTAGTCTTACAAATGATATGAATAGATAAGTAAAGCTACTTTATATCTAATGTAATTAGACAGTAGTGCCTTTTTTTTTTCTTTCCTGAAATTTGTATTTTGTTATTTTGGTTTGGGATATAGAACCCCTTTCAAGATTATTTTGTTCATATGGCTTGTCAGTTAATGGCAGAAGAAAACCGACAATCTTCCACATGTTGGTCATAGATGGTTTTCATGTACCTAATTTACCTATCACAAAGCTAGATAATGGACCTAATTTACATGTGGTGGTCATTTTAGGCAGTTTAGAGTGGGATATTAGCATAGAAGGCCACAACTGGTTCTCATGAGGTATACCTGATCATCAGGGGAGGTAACTGGTTAATAACGAGCAGACGTGAGTGATCAGTGGGCTGAGGTGAGTATCACTAATTGCTGGTATCCCAGCAGCTGTAGTGCAGAGATCACATGCCAACACTCAGCACGTAGAAGTCACACACTCAAACCTCAACACTAACCATAGCTTAGAATCGAAATGAAAGGATAACATTTATATGGAAACCATTGGCTCATGTAAAACAAGATTAGAAAGAGATATGATGTCCATACCATGGTGGAGATCTGAAGTATGCTGCCAGATGTTACCAGTTGCAAGACTGCCTCATATAAATACATTGGCGGTAAACATTTCTTATGAAAGATTATTTGCCCCAGGCTAGGTGTGATGTTATAAACATGTCTATAATATGTTTTCACTTTCCCATTAATGCATTAAAAATAATGTGAATACAAAAATACATAAGATATATGAAATGCTATATTTATACATATATTTGTCAAACAATTTACTGCATAAATCATATTAATGTCTATGCTCTGTTTGTGTACAAGAGAACCTGTCTTGACCACTTGTAGCCATGTTGTAAATGTTCCTGCTTGTATTACCAGGCAAGGATCGTCATTCCATAATGGATGAATCTAAGCAGTCATGGAGTCCTTAATGGTCATTGCCCATCTGGGGATAGCTATGTTGAAACCTGTCCTTGCCATGTCATGAACATTGCCCATCTGGGGATAGCTATGGTGAAACCTGTCCTTGCCATGTCATAAACATTGCCCATCTGAAGTATGGCAATGTCATGATGTGAAATACAGGACTGATTAGCTGGGGTCAGAGTCTATGGCAAGAACATAAAGCGCCATTATTATTATTACGACAATGTTTCATGTCAGGTAATTGATACCATCATGTGAAATGCACAATGATGAGGTAAACAGGCATCATCTCATTTAATTGAAAATCACAAATTAGATGCATAGTCCATGAAAGTTTTCAAATATGTGGTGCTTTTCTAAAGTGTGTCAGTATATTGATGGAATAGTGGAACCAGGTTCTACAGGTTGTTACACAAACACACCACAAACGTCTCAACGGCTCAGCACAGTCCTCAATCTGTAACGGATTCAATGAATCTAATATTTTTTTTAATCATTATTGCCAATTTTGTCAGCAACAGCATCTCCGGGCAGACAAATAGAACAGAATACAACTAAATCTTAATTTACCAAAGCTATAGAAACACAAGTGTCACTTAAATTTTGTGGGAGCTGTCACAGAAGGTCAGTGGTCTGCAACAAGGAATACAAAATTCCCTTCAAGCAAGTAATTGAAAATGTTTTCCACCATCAATTCAGGTTCTGTAATAATCTTCAGCAGCCTAATCCAAGGCGGTGTGATCTGAAATAACCTGTTCTCCTTGTCCTTGTCAAGCCCCTTCAAGACGCCAGCCTGAAATCTTGTTTATCTGTTTCTTCCACATCCACCACACTGAATGAATGTTTCTGGGTCACCAAGTTTTTGCCACAGTTGGACAATGACTCTGCTTCATTCTTCAACAATATCTTGTCACAGGCCTTATTTTGTGGCATATCTTATCACAGGCCCTATTTTGTGGCATACCTTATCACAGGCCTTAATTTGTGGCATATCTTGTGCCATTTACTGTGAGATATTAGGCTTTATGTTGTGTCACATCTTGTGGCTTTATGTCGTGTCACATATTAATACCAGTACATGCTTACTTACTATACTTTTGTATTCATTAACTTCTGTTTTGTAAAACAGACAGGTTGCACATGTATGAAAGGTTCAGTCACCAGAGAAACTAGAGGTATTCAAAATCCATATGTTATTTAAGCCATAAACTTCAAAATCAAATTATATGAATGGGTATGTGCACTGAAGCTTGGAACAAAACAATCAAAAAGAACAGATGAGGAAGTCATTAATAAAACTTTGAGCAGAATATGCCGACATGCCAAACCTGTCATCCATGGACTGTCAAATAAAATATATTGGCACTGTCACCGTGACCTTTAAAAACTTTTAAAAGGGACTCAAATAGAATGGAAACACCACTGGCTCACTTGTTTTGTAAACTGATAATAACTTTGGGTGTAAACTAAGCAATCCAGCAGAGGAGCAGATTTATCAATTAAACATTATTTTGAAGAAAATGTAATTTCAAGGTATAATAAAATCACTTATTTGTTCTTTGTGTTTTCAATAAATGAAGATTCTATTCAAATCCATTTGTTGGGCTTGTAAACTGTTTTTTTAATTATTATACAGTTTGTATAAAATGAATAGAAATAAACATCTATTGTTTGACAGGCAAATAAAAAAACAATACTTGTACATCTATACATTTATTTTTTTGTGTGTGTGTGTGTGTGTGTGTGCGCATGTGCATGTGTGCATGTAAGTGTGTGTGTGGGTGTTTTCTATCTTGTAATAATTTCCTGCCATGCATTAGCCACTGATGTGATGATATAAACATGCATATTGTCATTTTATAACAATTGCATCAACATGCCATTCCAAACCTATTGTCATGTTCTGAGCAATCAAAGCCTATATGCCAACATGACAGATTGTTCCATCTTTAATGGTGTTCAAAGCTAGATGTAAAATTAAAGCATCACATTTTATTACAGGACACAAATGTTAACTAATGTCCATAAACCATGCCATAACTAGACAAATCATGGCCACTAACCGCCATTCATAAGGATGGAGATTGGATACGATATTGTGTGGAGGGACGAAGTACACAGAGATCCATGTGTGCTTCGATGTTTGTCACTGAGAGACATAACACAAGAGAAACCGTGGAAATGAAAAATCCAGAACTGGTTCGTCAGCCGTCTCCAGAGTCTTGCATCGCCATCAGTGTATTGAACCTGATCAACAATTAGATGAGGCACATGTATGAAGCTAGCACAATGCACTGCCGGGGGAAATGATAATATCTGAATGAAACTTTGCACATAAATTTCCTGTATCCTAATTAAGGCTTACTGGGTGGCCATTCCCCTCTACTGGATGCCATTCCCCTCTACTGGGTGGCCATTCCCCTCTACTGGATGGCCATTCCCCTCTACTGGGTAGCCATTCCCCATTCCCCTCTACTGGGTGGCCATTCCCTATTCCCCTCTACTGGGTGGCCATTCCCTATTCCCCTCTACTGGATGGCCATTCCCCTCTACTGCATGGCCATTCCCCTCTACTTGGTGGCCATTCCCCTCCACTGGGTGGCCATTCCCCTCTACTGGATGGCCATTCCCTCTACTGGATGGTCATTCCCCTCTACTGGGTGGCCATTCCCCATTCCCCTCTACTGGATGGCCATTCCCCTCTACTGCATGGCCATTCCCCATTCCCCTCTACTGCATGGCCATTCCCCTCTACTTGGTGGCCATTCCCCTCTACTGGGTGGCCATTCCCCTCTACTGGATGGCCATTCCCCTCTACTTGGTGGCCATTCCCATCTACTGGGTGGCCATTCCCCTCTACTGAAAATAGACTTTCTTTTTGAGCCATTATATTACAGACTCTGAGTGAATTATTGACATCAGTTGAAATGTAAATAATGATGTGGATTAACGCTTACATCCTTGAGTTATTATGAGGATGTCTCACCACGAAGCGACCAGAAATGCGAAAACGATTAGAAATATTACTGCGATAGCGGACCAGTGGCATTTTCTTTCACTAAGTTCCTTGTTTTCTCAGTAGATTACCCTGATTTCCTAGGCATTAACTAGATGTTTGTAGTAAGTACCGATTAGCTAATATAGTTAAAATAGTTTAATACAATTTCAGAGCAGCCTGTTCTACTGTTGTGATTACAGTAGTTCATTCATTGAGTTTTTTTCTCACTCAAATACATAGACGGGGCAAACTTTGTTGTGTCGAACTCTCTAGTTTCGAACATCGTAGTATGTCAAAGCACATTCTCCGTCCCCACCAATTCCTTCTTGAATTATCATTATTTAGACCCCTCTGTGTAGAATTCGTAATATAAATACATATGATAAGGCTCAAGTGAAATTCAGGTCCCGAGGTATGTAAATACTATATATTTTGCATATTTATCTCAAACTTGTAATTTCAATCAGCAACTATCTAACAATAACCAGTTGATAATCCATAGCACATGACCTGTTCATCAGCTTTGAAGGGTAATTATAAAAGGCAGATTAGGTGTTACATGAACTGCAGTCTCGTCAGGACTTTGAAAGATGATTATTCGGAGCCGAGTGTTGTTCTATGGAGGATGAACAAATCTTAGAGACTCTCAGACTTTTGAACCAGATCAAATTTACAATGTTGATGAAACAGCTGTCTTCTACAGGATAATGCCTATGAAAACATGGAAGTTTAAAGACGTTAAATGTCATGGTGGCAAACAGAGCAAGGAACGTTTGATCGCTCTTGTTTATGCCAATGGATAAGTTGTCCCTCCTGATAATTGGTAAATCAGCTAAGCCCCGATGTTTGAAGAATGTTAAATCACTCTCATGTCAATATAAAAGCAACAAGACTGCATGAATGACTACTGCACTTTTCACTGAATGATGCATGGCCTTAGATGCAACTTGCGTCATTTTTTCTTCTTTTCGCGTACCGATTGGAAACTAGCTGTCATGGCCACCCATGAATCGCAATATGATTTATTATGAGTTGTAAATGCAACAGTTGACTTTTATTTATGTTTGGTGAAATCTGCATTCATTTTTCTTTTTCTTTTTCGTTTATTTGGACAACTCTCATGTCTCGAATGACACGATGCCTCGAAGTTATTGAATTGGCCTCCGAGGTTCAACACAATGAGGGTTGACTGTACTTTATAAGGGTTGGATCCAAAATAATAATTTCAATTGCTGTCGCGAATGCTGTTAGAACTCGATTTCAAACTTTGGCACATCCCACAACCATGAAAACCAAATCCGTGAAAGTTTCTCGGTGCCAAGTTGATATATTTAGAGTAAATGAACCAAGACAATACAGTCCGTTTTATATTATTGTTAATATTTATTAAATTCAATAGTGCTTATTTTTTGGTAATTCCATATTGAAGATTGGTTAAATATTTCCAAAGCAACGTGAAGCAAAATAATAAAGGAATCGGTCAATGAAGTTGTTTTTTTTCTAATCTAATTTAACACCTTGTCTTGAACACTTTACACTCACTCGTTAGTAAGTCTTATAATCTGTGTTAATTACTGTCTGGTAATCCAGTCAATATTCTCTCACGAGTGACCTGTAAATTCCAGTCTTGCAGTAAGCAATCATGATGAGGACACATGCACTGAGGTGTTGCCAGGAAGATAGTTCTAGAACTCATGTGTCAATCATCATGAACATTATTTACACTCAATTGAACATGATTACTAAATCACTTTTACATGCATTTGATTGCAAAATTCTGTTCAGGGGTCGTCTCACATAATTGGGATAAGAAATACAAATAACATACAAACTTGTTTAATATCCTACATATTTATTTATTGGCATTGTTAGGTGTTGATGGGAAACATTATCCCCCAAAGCCTGACTTACCCCCTAGGTTTTTTTTGGTTTTTTTTATATTGGGGTTTTAAGTCGCTTTCCAGATTATTTCACTTATATCACGACTTGTCAGTTTAGGTCAGGAGGAAACCCGCAACATCCGTAGCGCTGAATGTTGCAGTAAA
>JAUTBT010002011.1:0-49280 GCA_032361225.1 Lepetodrilus schrolli
TTATTCAATCATATATTCACTTTTAATCAAACTTTTCATTTTTAACCCATTTATATTGTATAGTTAATTAGTTCACCTTCACTTATGGGTGAAAGATTCCCGCTGTGACGTAAAACAAAAATTCACTCTCACTCACTGCTTATTTTCTTCCCAGTATGGGTAATTGAGATTGGAATGAAAGAGTTCATTAGTGGGTGGTTGTCGCAGTGCAAATTGAAATTCTTGAGGTCATGTTTCCTTCTTTTGTAATCGGCTATGGTGATGTGTTGTCAACATTATAATAATAATAATAATGTACATATTTATATTGCACCAAATCCATGCTCGAAGGCTGTTCATAGCGCTACATTATTACCCCAGTCAATGGAGCAGTGTGCTCTCATTTTTCCTCTCAACTCCCTGGGGAGTATACATCATGTTTGTGTATTGATTAAGATGTGTTGTGAAGCCATAATTAACCATGTTGGGGTTTAGAGCCGCTTTCAAGATTTTCACTTATATCACGACTTGTCAATTTAGGGCATGAGGAAACACGCAACATCTGTAGCACCGAGTGTTGGAGTAAACCTGCGAACATCAGCTGGTACTGACAAGACCAAGGATTATTACTGCATTGCCACAGACAGCGCGTCCTATCAATATCGCATCTGAAAGGTTACTTTCATGAACATTGCTGCCGGAACCCCGGGGCGGGATTTGAACCTGGAACATTCTACCGACATGTATACTACTGGAACAGTAGTTTATCTTATTTTGCCTTGTGAATTGTATGACCATTTTGTTTATTAATTATTTAATAATAAAAAATATATGATGATCTAAAAATGTTATATGCTAATGCTATGTAAGTACATGTATATAATTGGTGGTATCAGGGGTGGATACAGAAGGGTGGGTGTGGGTTGGGTTGCACCCCCAACCTTTTTACTAACAATTTTAAAAAACACGAATAATGGTATTTTTATTTGGGCAAAACATAAATTATCTTGCTAACTTTCTACAAAAATAGTTCTCCACCACCATTTTTTTCCAAATGCCCCTGGGTAATTGATGAAAGTGGAAATATTTCTACTCCCTGACCTGTGTTTCGGTATCCAGGTGTAATTTCAGTGTGTTATGCATTTCAAGAATACTGTAAACATCTCTATCCAAAATATTACAAGACATGAGTAGTCTCCCCTTGCTCAGTTGACTGATAATATTACTTAAACCAATGTTACTTGTTTCTCTGATAATATAATAGTTATTACTATTACTGGTAGCAATTTGTGTATATTTTGTATTGTTTACCTGTGCCAAATATTTTTAGTTTAATATTTGCACGATTCTGAAATAAACACATTTTTTACATGAACATTAATGAAGGTCCTTGATACCAGCTTGTGGCTTGTCATTCAGGTTCTCATCCTATATGAAACAGATCGTCTGAAATACGATGATCATAGATCCAGAAAACTCTTGCGGTCTTTTTGCAGCAGAGGACAGGTCTACATTTTTGGAGGGTTGCCGTAAAATAATTACTTTGTAGTTGCCCTTGGTTTATCAATATTATCTGCAACTCGGCCAACCTACGAGACTCAGACTGTGAGGCAGACCTCGTGGCAATCCCATGGTGGCTGCCATATTATAACCATCGTATATCTGTCACGCGATACCCTAGCTAGCCTAAATGGATAATGTGGTGATGACTGGTGATAATTATCCATCATTCCAACAACCGATTAGATTATTGCATTTCGTTATTAGATAAATGTATACATTTTAGTAATTTATATATCTGCAGTATTTTTCTGTTATCTGACAATCAGGAAGTGGTTGGAATATTATTAATATTAATTATCCTATTTCACATAGTGGGTTGATAAGTATTTCAGAATTTATTCCTAACTGATTTATCTCTTTCATATGATAAAAAAGTAATCGGTTACTAAACTAAAGAGTGTAAAATAGGCCCTCCTCGCATGATGGGGCTGAAGACCAAAATCACCATTTCTCTAGAATTTAGGAGAAATTACTGCTCCTGTGAGTGCTGAGGGTATATCCTAGAGCAAAGTACAAGACCGATTGTATTATTTGCTAGTCATGGGTTGTGCTTGCAGTGACGCCTAATCAAAGATATGGCATTCGATAATTGCTAATCAAAGTTATGTTTAATGAAAATCGATACAGTATGGTTTGAAAATGCAACTATAGGATTTGATAACAATATTTTTGAATAAATTAAAATATATTGGAGCATCGTGTCTGCATCGCAACGTTTTCATGCGACATCTTGATGTGATACTGTCGACAATCCGGCTTGAGCAAGTCAATGTGTAGCACATTTGGATAGACTGTTGGATGTTTGACCAGTTTACATATTTTACATCATTATTTCCTTATACCAATATATATATATATATACTGAGCACCAACTAAATAATTTGGTATGAATTGTATATCCTGCATTTCAAAATAATTTATTTCACAGAACCCCTAACCCTAAAGCCAACCCAAAACCCCCAACCCTAGGGTTTTGGTTTTGGTTTTTGGGTTTAGGGTTGGGTTTAGGGTTGGGGTGAGAGCTAGAGATGATTTTTTTTACGTTATGTTACAGATACATTTTTAGTTGATTTCCACTGGTCCGAAATTATTTGGAATACTGGAATTATTATTTTATTCATTAACTAAATGTTTTATTATTGTTTTATGTTCGATTCACTTTACTATATATTCTTCCACATATCATACAATAAGATAGACACTTGCAAAGAATTATTGAATTTATTCAACCATGCGTATTTACAGTACATGGTAAGGGACGTCACTCGTGCCTATACAAATAGTCACGAGTTACTGCCCTTACTAGGAAGTGCATGAAGCGATACACCTTGAAAATTCTTGTTAGTCATTCATGTGTTCCCCTGTAGTGCATGTAGGGCGGAAATAACACTGAAATTACAGATTTAGTTTCAGTCCTTTACTTCCACGGTTGACAAGAGGAACCCTCGTTAAAACACTACTACTCGACGTGACGAGAACCGGGGATTTTTCGATAAGAATCGATACGTATAGATCTATAAAGCAACATTTCCGATTGTTCAATATAGTCCTGGTATTCAGTATTCTGAAAAACAATGTCAGGAACGACTCCAATATCCTTTTGTGAATTGGTCGTAATTCCACGTCATGTCCATCCTCCGGGGAATAATATACCAACGTTATAAGATCCAATCATGTTATGACACCGCATTTCGAAAATGTTTCAGCTGTATGCAAGACTCCCACAGAAGTCGGAGGTCAGGAAATCAATCACCGTGGTTTCTTGCAATATGCATGGAAATCAATCACCGGGGTTTCTTGCAATATGCATGAACGTGCAGCTTGTCTTACAAATCCATGTGGTAAATTCTCGAGTGCTTTCGTCGTAACCTTTGCCCTGTAGAGATTCCATTTTCATTGTCCTCGGAATGAGGATTGGAGAAATGGCCAATTTGTACAGAGGTAGGAGAAGGATACAGTCGAAGGCTTGTCGGAGAGCTCTCAATTTTAGATCCGGAATTTCAGTAGAAACACTTCATCGTAGCCTTCCGTCACTGACTGGTTATGCATACAAAGGTGACAATCGTTATGAAAACCATTGATAAAAATAATTATTAAAAAACTGTATTGGAAATAATCACCACTTCTGCGTTGAGTGAATATATTTTATTCCAAGATGTATGGTAACAAGTTCAGTTACCATAGAAACTAGTGGTGATCAAAATAGGAAAATTCAATATATTTGGTTATCATAGACATGTGCTATATATTTTATATAAAACTACATCAAAGTTTTGCAGAATGCTATCTATAATGATAGATCAAATGCAATGGAATCCAAATATCAGCAACAATTCACAGCATTTTGGGCGATTAAGATGGGGAAAATCACTGTTGACTGCGATTCTCAGTTCTGTGTCTGATTCATGTGAATAACTTCTAAAGTACCTTAGTTATTATGATGGAATTACAGCAATACCATACCAACATGAATGGGGATTGGTCCATGAATAAATTGATGACAACAAAAATTACCATTGTAACCCCAAAAGTCCATATTTGGATAATATAATTATTCTGCTGTAATTACTTTTTTTTCAATCCAATTTATCTCAAACATGTAAATAATTGTCAAAACAGCCCTTAATTTACAGATACTAAACATAATTTCACCCAAACTTGTATTTTTAGCAATTGGGGAAAAGATGATAAAAAAAATCACTATTGACTGACTCAGTTCTGTGAATTATGTGAAAAGCTTCAAAAGTAACAAAGGTATCGTGATAAAATTACAGGGATACCTTACTAACATGAATTGGTGTTGGTCGAGGAATAAATTTATGACAGAAAATCAGTTACCATGGTAACCAGAAAAGTCCATGGTAACCAGAAAAATCTATATTTGGATAATGTAATTTCTGTTGCACCAGCTTTTTTTCAGACAGTTATCTCGGGCATGTTTCAATTGCAAAAACGGCCAATAATGTAAAAATACTAAACATGATTTCACTGAAAGTTGTAAAACATTGGCAAACAGATAAAGATGGCCAAAATCACTGTTGAATGCAATTTTAACTTCTGCAACTTGTGATTTACTTATGAAGTACAAAAGATATATCTTCATCAGATTTCACAAGTAGTGTACCAATATTGAATGGGGTTATTCTCTGTAAAAGAAATAATGATTGGAGTAAATTAGTTGCCATGGCTATATTTAGAGCATGCATCAATTTTGATGGAAAACTATTTTCAGGAATATGAACCATAATGAATGAGATAGACACATCCATACATGTATAGAATTATAAATTCATTAGCATTACATCCCTATTTTACCCAAAAAATATTTAAAAGTGTAGAGCATAGTCTAGATCAACGAGCAGCATAACACAATAATTTAATATCATTGTTTGGTCATGTGAAAAATAAATAACTTGGGAAGTATCAAAATAATCATAATAATAATACATGCCATAGCATGCCATGAATAATAATCATTTAGTTACATACAGACAGACAGGGTGGGAGGGAGAGATGAAAGATAGATAGGAGACACACACACACACACACAAACACACAGGCAGAGAGAGAGAGAGAGCATCATCATCATCATATATACAGCACAAATACGGTAACGTTGAATAGATTGACGTATTATCATTCATCTGAGTTATTTTCAGTGCTATGTCAGTGTATAGTTGTCGAAGCACCTGTGAGAGTTCTTCCGTAAATAGTAGTAGACATATCTCAGTTAATATGACCCCAGTAGTAAATAGAATGGCTAAATACAATGTAACATTATACCACAACACGTGTACTATACTGTTAGATCACCAAATCAATAAATCAAGAGTGTATTAGCAATGCACTGCGTTTCATTTGTAAATATAAACACGTCTAATGTTGACCTTATTTAAACCCTGATATTGTTAGAATGCAGTACGAAATTATTTGCTAAAGACAATCATATTATTACAAAATACAACACAGTTTTTCATAATTTACATGTATATTCTATCTAATGAGACCTGTTCCAAAACTATTTGTGTTGGTGTAAACTTAGGCTATTCATTAGTATAATCCAATTATTTAAAGCAAATGCAAAATAGCTGTAAAAGAATATCAATGCATTTGAATCAATAATATCTCAATATGCTTTATATATTATACTTGCCAAATGAATGTAAGCTTCTCCGCAGGAGTAGAAATCATCCAATTTAACATAGAGCTGGGTTATTATCGCAACTCACGTGGTATACGACAGTAATGTGTGTCACCATTAAACAGTATGGCTTTCGACGTCGACAATGGCTCAAATCTCAGTAATCAGCAGACAGTCATAGCACACCGGATGCAGTCCGCCTGGACTTAAAATTCGAGATTTGGTTTGAATTAGCTGCTTGGCATGCTGTAGAACGTCGTTGTACTATCCGACATGCAACCTCTGGAGACCTCAGTTCAATGGCAGTGTATCGAGTGACATACAGTCTCCTAAGGACAGCTCATTGACGGTGTGTTGAGTGAATTGCAATCTGTCATGCATGATCTGCTCAACGACTGTTCAATGACAGTGTGTCGAGTGACATGCAGTCTCCCAGGGACAGTCCTCTGATGACACAATGTGTCGACGTTCAAGGACAGGGTGTCGAGGAGTGACATGCAGTCTTCTGATGGATTGATCAAGGAAAGACGTGTCGAGCGACATCCAGTATCGAGTGATTTGGAGTCTGTTCAACGACAGTATGTCGAGTAACATACAGTCTCTGAATGACTGCTCCAGGAAAGTGTCGAGTGACATGTGACAGCTTAAGAATAGTGCGTCGAGCGGCATGAAGACTGTTCAAGGACAGTGTCGTGACATGCAGTCCATCAGGGACAGCTTATAAGTACTATTGGTCGAGTATTCCGTACGACTGTTCCCGTGTCTAATGGTCCAAACGGACAGTTACCTCTCAAGATTATCCGACTACATCAGACAACTCATTTACTACTTTAACCCTCTCCGTGCTGAAGGCAACCGGAGATGCCCTAAATGGCCGTACCTGTGACTACTCCAGCAGGGAGAGGGTTAAATAAAGGACACTACTAGATAATGGATTCAATCTTTATCCAAAAATCATCCATAATTCAAGAAATAGTCATACTCATAAGATGAACAACATGCAATTGGTTCTTTGTAATATAGGTGAAATATTCCCACTGTGACATAAAACACTAATTCATTCATTCTTTGTATTGGCATTTAGACGGCATACCGGAAGTGCTAATACAGCGGAGTATAAGCATGAAGTTTCGAGACCAGTCTAATCTTCTACGGAGTAGATGACAGTTTTAAATGTAAGAAAGAATTAAATTAAATGCATTGTCTGCATATACAAGTGAATGTTTATCAAACCAAGAAATATAGACAACATTCTTGGCTCATTATATCTGTCCAAACCGTGGCTCCGCTAGTAAACACAGTTTTTGTAGGCTTTCCTCCTACCATAAACTGACAGCCGTGATAACGCTTCAAAATATTGTAGAAAAATGGCGTAAAACTACACTCGCTGAAGTTTGTTATCTTTTCTCCTTGATCACCAGATTCTGGTTTCCTATGGCAACCGACGGGAAACAAAATAGTCATTTGTGAGGCTGTATGTTCTTTATAAAGCACATACTTTAATTGGTGAACTGTTAGAGCATCAATGAATACGTTTCCGCATTAACCTTACTGGTTATCTGACCAACAGATCATTCAAGTACTGTCAATGGGGATCCGATGTAAAGCCTTCGCTAAAATTATCCGTTTCGTGTATAAATGACATCTAAAAAAACTGGCATAATAGAAACATCATACTAGTCATCAAACCTAGGATAGCGAGTAGAATATAGATGACGAGGATGAACGCTACGGAGATACGGTCAGAACAAAAGAGGAATGAGAATGTTTTTAGTCATATGTCAATATAAAATGTACCAGGGGAAATCGAGATTGCCCGTGGAACTATAAAGGATAGACGACATCTATAACATCTGAGAAGTGATTTTCATTTTTTTTTTTACAAAATGTATCCCTAGGGAATGCCTAGTTGTACATATAGACACGCCAAGCGTCAGACGATTCCAGATTGCTTATCTCCATCGATGCGCCTTTTATACTGTACATTCTTGAGTAAACACATTTCGTATTCGTTTTTAATGATGTATGAACCAAAGTGAAATTGCAATTTTACATCTGTGGGCTTTTACGAATTTATTCGCAATGTTAACAACACTCAGCCGAGTGAACTTCAGAGAATGACCGATTCCTCTACTAGTAATAAGTCCTTGTCGCCCAAAATTCAAAACGCACTGTTTGAACTCTGCTTCACAAATTGGAAGAAAAATCGTAGATGAGTACAGAGCACAACAATGTTTTTATCTAATAGCTGATGAAGTAACCAAGTAAGGATGATACAAATCTGTGTTGATTTGGCCCACACATTTTTGTCGGTTTTGCCAATGTGACATTAAAAAGTGTAGTATGAGAGAACAGTGGTACGTGGATACGATGGTGCTTCAAACTTTTAAGTACACATTTAAATGGCGTTCAAACATAGTCATCAATGGCAGTATCGTGAAGCACATTATCTGCAATATCACTGAAATATTGTGGTAAACAGCATATGCCAAATCTCTCACACTTGTGGTCCAATGCATGCAGAATAGAGGAGGTAATCCTGAGGCAACCACGTGATTGAATCATCCCACATTGTCGCAGCGGTTGTATTTTTCCTCTCTTACATCCATCACTATTTAACCAGTGTAGCATGAATTACCGGTATATAAGATCGCATTATTCATATTGATGTCATATTAAAATAACATAATTCCAAATAACCTTCGGAAATGACATAGCAATTATATATACTATATTTATATCATTCACCAATAAATAATAATACGAAAATAATATCAATTAATCGTCAAAAAAGATCTAATACACTATGGATTTATTGATTTGGTGATCTAACAGTATAGTATTCAAAGCCAATTTTAAAAAACTAAATTGTAAAATTGCAAGATTACAAAATTACAAAATATAGGTTATTTGCACTAAACAAGCATCGCACTTATAATAAACTAACCTCGAAATTGCAAAATTACAAAATATATGAGCAGTAAACAAATAATAAAATGAGTTTCGAACGACCGGGCATATCTGTATATGATAGAAATACCTTCGAAGGCAGCTCTAAGCCCCAACTCAAGCAAGCAATTTTGCAAGCAAGCAAAAACAAATGATGACTGACAAGTTTATTCAAAGGGAATTCTTGAAATCTAATCTATACCATAATAAATATTCATACCGAATTGCCACAAGACAAGGTTAATTCTAGGGAACTGAACATGTTGGCTTTCGTGATAACAGTATATTTGTCCAAAAGGTTAGTTTCGCTAAATTCTTTGCTTAAAATTATATTTTCTACTAAATCAATAACAATTTTGAATGAAATATTTTCGGATGTTATCATAATGAAGAAAATGTGATTGGGAAAGTCAATCCCATGTCCCCACAACATGTATGTCAATGAAAAAGTACAAACTTGTTAATGAAACATCGATTTCTGCCTTTAAGGTTTATCGATCATCTTGAAAGTTAAACAAAAAATCATATTCTTGTTATATCTTTCAAAAACTGTTTCTATGTAACTTAATGAAGGTGTGTGATACATGAACGAATCGTTCATTCATTTAATACGTGTGTAGGAGAATATACGAAAACTCTAATTGATTATAAATATTTGCAACCGATTGTATAGTGTCACGGTGCCAAAATGTTAATGTAGGTCGACATTCAATCAACGCGAATTTCGTTAGTTAAATACGTGTTTATTGTACACTGTATTATATGGAATATATTTAGGTATAAGAAATAATGAGAATTTCAATGAGATTTAATGGTAAAATCAATTTTATCATAATCCGATATCCGTTTTTGCTCTTTGTATTTTTAGCCGGATAGGAGACGAAAGACTTTCCAATATGTCTGAGGAGAGTCAGTTTGGGTCTTGACCCGGAGATTGCGAAACTTTCTTGAGTACGATTCCATGCTCAACTAACTCACAGTTTTGCTCACAAATCCACACACAGAACGTGAGCTTGAGCATTTAATCGTATTCAAAAAGTGTCGTAATCTAGGGGTCTAATTTTGAAGACTGATGATGAAATGTTCGCAAGTTTGCATATTTTCGTCCATGTCTTTACTTTAATTAGTTTTGGGTGTAAATATTTCTCTCCAGAAAGGCCATGCTAAAACCACTCAATATATTCTCTGGTCTCCAGTTCCCATGTAGATAATGACGTCTTTATTCTTCATATACTGTTACCATGCTTCTTGCCGTATCTGAACGTTGGCGAACCGTTTGGGTTTACTGTAAACGTTTCAGCGTCTTCACATCTCCGCAATTAATTATATAGGTGCAAACACTATTTTATATATACATGTTTTATAGATATATAAATAAATACATGTATTAATGCATTTAGGTAGCATGCAAAACTAATAATAATGATGCTGATAACATTCCTAAGGAACTAATGAACAGGACACATGTAAGATGTCAACTAAATGTAGCAATATAATGTATTCAATAAACACGATGAAGTAGAATGCTTATATTGTTTATTTATGTCGTCTTGCCTCAAAACACACGCACGCACGCACACACGCACACACATTCATCCCCTTTCATCCTCTAATGACCTCGATCAGCAAAGCATGTTCATTTCATGTCCATCTTAGAACTGAATTCTTCCCTATCGAACCGCTCATGGTTTCAATCAAACGGGTTGTAGTATCCTTAGCCCCGTGTTGAAACACGACCGGAAACTGAAGTGGAAACAACATATCTGTAGGATATTGGTAGGGAAAACAACAATGTCCAAGGTTAAACGTCAGATACGTAGCGCGAGTAAATTGAAATATCGTGGTTCCTAAAATTAGTCTTTGCATGATCATTCTGACCTCTTGTCATACATGCATCTAATCGATGGATAGCGACGGTTAATCAACTGATTGGGAATTTGGCGATCCGCAGTTGGCGCTGAACAGTGTACTGATGGCGCAGATGCGCTCAATATATACTTAGATAGAATATATACTTACTCTTGCAATTTTGATTTCGTATTTTACGCATGCATGTTGATAGAACAGAGTTTAAACCATTCGGATTACATTCGGAAATTCCTACAGTCCTTTGTAGATGAGCCAATTAATCGGGAAGTGATGCAGTGGTGTTCCGATTGAGCTTAGACAAGAGGGCTTATAAATCCATATTGTTTTTTTTATTATCATAAAATTGCTTTCTTGTGGCTGTTATTATTAGTTTTATGGTAAAACGAAGGCCACGGATTTCTATTGCTAATACGTCCATATCTCTCCTGCATGATGTCAATGATGTCGATGCATACACTAATGCCTTGTTATAAAAGTGCATTTCATGACAAGAATATTCTACATCAAGGGATTTATTTACGCTGAATACCGATCAATCAATGGATTCGGTCATTTATAACTAGAGGTTAGTTTAAATCCTGATTAATAGCAATCTAGTTTTATGTGACAGTTTGGGTTTCCTATAGACCTTATTATTTTTTTTATGGAGGAAAGTTAAGCTTATCGAATATTGGCACAATGATTTTGATGGAGTCAAGTAATAAACCTCCAGAACAAATTATCATAATTATCACAAACAAAACAGTTGGGGTAGTTGTCTTTTATTTCATCCATACAATTCCAAATACGTTGTAGCTATTATGTTGCCTATATGTATTAGAATGTCTGCTGCCGTTTAGTTTAGGTTTACAGTCGATTTGAGCTCTTTTATATAAATGGGCGGATCTGGCCCCTGGATCTGTGATGTTTGTGACATTGTTGATGCCGTTGAATGACTGGTGTGTTTTCCTACTTCGTTGATTCTCATTCTCGTCTACGGGTGCAGTTTGCTGTGAGAGGATGTCATCTATTTCACTATTCATCTTCTTTAATGACAGCGACTATCAAAGTTAAATAGTAGTATGTATTTTGGTTTGAGTTATCCAATACTTTAAAATATAATCCTAAAATAAATATCGTCACCATCGGCCTCCACGAGAACTTAGACACATGTCTGAACTCCAGTCCCGCGAGTAAGTAAACATAGTCAAATGTTAAGTAGAAATAATGGTCGTGATTTCGAGGATGTCTTCAAATCCGAGTCCAGGCCTTCCTCGAGTCATTCGTTGCGTATTTTTTCTTTAATCTATTTCTATAAACTATAATTGTCTCTGTAGTATATTCCTGGGTATCGTTTCTCGATGCTCCCATAACCACAATGACACCATAGCGCTACCGTAAGTACCTGATCGCCATGTATAAGAGATATCTACGAGAGTGCTTATGGTCTCTTTGCAGATACAAGAGCTTCGAAGAACGATACCCTGAACGTCAGCGTTACGATCACATGAACGACAAATCGTCGTATTACTCCTCGTCTTATCGTCGTGTTCCTCATCATCCCAATGTACAATGTATAAATCTTTCCAAGACAAACCCGACCAGAGTTTCCCTAACTAAATACAGTTTACAAGAAAATGCTTACACTTAGATATTTCCAAATATAGCCGACAAGACAACTAAATATTCTGGGTATCGTTTCTCGAAATTATTTTTATCCACCGAGACCATAGCGCCATCGAAAGTGCACGATTCCCATGTATACGACATCGCTACGAATGCTCTTTGGTCGCCAAGAGAGCTTCGTGAAACAGTACCCTGAATACATGTACTTTATAACACCAAACCAATCTTGTTTTTTGCCTACGATCCTGATCGAGCATGTGTTTCTGAGGATGAGCTCTCATGATCAGAAGCTATCTATCTATCTATCTATATATGTCATGAGGGCATCGAAACTTACAAAGCCTTAAATCTATAAGCAAACACCGCTGGATTTGAGAGATGGGCACTTCCGGGGGGGGGGGGGGGGGTAGAATAACGGTCATGAGATAAGATGGCCCAACCTCTTACCGTCAAACACTCGTTTGAGTCAATGAATCATTAACTGATAAATTCCCGTGCGATTTATAAACTGGGAGATTCTTTAATCTGAAGAGCATACAGAAATACCAATGCAATGTTTAGTTGTGATAATTAAAGAAGATATGAGCGGTCGACAGCGATGTCTGGTATAACGATAGTTCAAAATTGTCGTTTGGATTTACTGTATGGACCTAGACTTGGTATCTGAAAACGAATATGTAATGTTTTACTTTCTTTTTGATCTTCGGATTAGTTCAAAAGATACACACGAAGTTGAAGAAGTGGCATACCTTTAGGATTAGTGTAATGATCAAACGCATTCTACTGTGGACATAACATCCTTACCGACGTTCTCAACCGAAATAGAGAATAGGCGATAGGAGTATGTACGGTAAATTTAAACATCAATGTACACATCTTCTACAGAAATTCATTAATTATCTTAACAGCGAGTTGATTACATATTGTTCTACCCATAAATTGTATACATTTATCTCCGATTTTCAAGCTTATCAGGTGATTAATTAAATTATTGTTAATAATGCCTGTATCCACGTCAAAACTAATATTTATGGGACGCTTTCAATTGAAGTATCATAAAATCCTCGTAGAAATGGTGGGAATGTCTCGAACATCCTTTGATCAGATTTTATATGGATAGATCTAAAGAAATATAAATAAAGTATTACATAATATTTATTTCATCTTAGTTATATATTTTAGATAATATAGATATCATTATTTGAATAAATTGATAAATAATAAAAATTATTTATTGAACATATTTCAATATTTTCATATTATATTTTATTTCTATTTTAGGTCTGTTGCCTATGAAATATGTAAACAAACTGTGATTGTATGCTTTTAATTCCTCAGCTGCTTCCTCTAAAATCAGTTTTCATCAATATGTAGGTTACAGATGTACGTTGAATTCAATATTTCTGTTCCATTCCTCAGACTCTTGTGTTTATTTCAGGGTATCTCTCACATGATATAGTTATCCCAAAGTCAATAAACAACAAACACGAAGCTCACCTTCTAGCAACACTTTAATTTCTCATGCACCAACATATGTAAAATGAATGATAACCAATCAAAATACCCTAGAAATTGTCGTCTAAAAAAACTTACAAAGGGAGACAACTGAGAAAGGTGGAGGGTGTATTACTTGTTGCCAGGGTAATGGGAAAAGTTGAATTCACAAAAATAAACAAAAATTTTAATATTCAAATCTAAGCTTTGGGATAATGTAAAATGGAACTGAAATTGATAATTTAAAAAAATAAAATAATTTCTTTTCTTTTAGACATTTGTATAACTTAATTTTGATGTAATATTAACTGAACAGGTATTTACCATAGTACTGATGACAACCAGTATCCAGTACATAATTTATTATGTTGAAATAACCTTGAAATTAATTTTCATTAATAGGTAATACTTTAAAAAGAACATATACTGATACTTTGTGGGTTGTTCCAACAAAAATACAGGGTTGCAGATTTGTATGTTGTTTCGGGCAAATGGGAGTATATTTATTCAGTTTAAAGGTAGTTTGAGAATGACAACAAAAATGTAAAATTAATGAACACTGATTATTTAATGACTATTGCCAATGACATTTTTCATGATAATTAAAGGAACACTGGAGGGATGGGATGGATTTGAATGTTAAAAAAAACAACACCAGTACATGTATTAGAAATGCATAGATGTGCTACTTTAAGGGCAGTATTCCCCAAACCAGGGTAATTATTATAATTATGATAATTAGTCGAAATTAAAGTAAAAAATGAATTTATTATTGATTTTTTTGTTTATTTTAACAATGCTGCCCAAGGGAGATGACTCTCGATGTGGAAGACACCCTCCATTATTCAGCAGCTATTTCTCAGCACGCATACGGTATACTCAGAAATAGTCATACAAATAAAACGTAAAGGGGGTACACAAAACTACAGGACAAACTCGCTAGGAAAATCTAGGGTACTTGGTAGCTGATATAGTACTGCAAAATTTTCAGGAACATGATTAAATATAACCAAAATAAATACTACATTTCAATGTTTCAAATTCATGAAATAAATTTATTTTTCTGATAAAAGAATGAATAATTAATGTAATTTAATATTAGAAATGTATCCCGATTTTTCTAAATACCATTTTTTGGGATTGATCTCCTAAATTTTAGTTTTAAGCGGAGTGATATACTAGTGTTTTGATAAATATAGTATATTTTAAAGGTAAAAGTCCCCAAAATTTTGCTGTAATGAAATAAAAAATAAACACAATTTGCAGAGGTCAACCTCATGGGTTGGGTCAATTAATAATTATAAATAAATATGAACACATATTAAAAATGTCTGTATTCACAAGAGCTAGCACCATGTGTGAGAATCAAGTCTGCCAATATAATTTGTTCAAGGAGATGCAAGTCTTGTATCTAATTATCTATATGTTAGGCTTCTCAACATTGTTTCTTGGTCAATTTCTTTTCCGTAACATTTTGAAGGGTAGTGGGAGTTTTATTTAAAATGATTAGTGACATTTTTTGTTATTATTGGAAAATCTGAAGAAACTAATTAATTTTCTTTGTTATGCAGTGACTTAATTAATTATGTGTATGAACACTCTCCTGTGATCAGCATTATTCACAAATTTATAAAGTCACATCAACACATATTTTTAGTTGGCAAATATGTTCCTGTATTTATTAGTACAAATCTGATAATTAATAAATATAATTAATATAATTTGTCTCCAATTCACAAGTAACAACAATTCAACAATTTAGCTATAGTCTAAATATTTCACTTCGTTTGTCGCAAATCATACACAGATACATACATTTATATGCTATGTATGTATATATATATACATATACATATACATATACATATACATATACATATACATATATATATATATAATATATATCATTCATCAAGCAGAATTTGGACACAAAACATTTTCCTAAAAGCACAACACGGTAATTCACAACACAAAATATGTAAAAAATCTTCCAACATGCAAATTATGCAAGGAAAGGCACATTGTAAGAATGTATTCTGCAGAATAGGCAATAAAAATAATAAATAATTACATAAAAATTCCTAGACTTTGCAATAAAAAGGACTGCAAATATTTGTGTTCATTAGGCTTTGTATTAGTCTTCGTTGAGTTATTCATTTAACGCGTTTCACAATAACCATTACGTTTACTTGGCTCTACGAGTTTTTTTTCTTATCAAAAGTCCATCAGCAGTGGACTGACAGATGTACAGAGTGCAGGGGCAACCATCTCCAGGGCAGCCATCTCTGGGGCAACCCTCTCTGGGGCAACTGTCACCATAGTGACAGCTATTTCCGGCGGTCCAATCGGTTCCATTCCGTCGTGAATGCGTAGTATGAGACGTAGTTTTCCGCCAATAGATTGTGAAGTGCCACATTGTGAGTTTTCTGCCAGTGAAATGCGGACACTGCTCAGTAGATAGTTTATATATACAGGCATTGTTCTACAATATCACAGTGGCACTGGGGAGTGGGTGGGGTGGGGGTGGTGGTGGGGGAAAGGTCGGGGGGTCAACTACACGCCATTTAAGATTTACACCATTGTGCTTCCATGTGTAAAAGCATACACATCTTTGCCCTGTCATCGTAAATTCTTCATGTAAGTCCGACCGCAAAGTTTTAATATTTGTTTTCACATCCATCTGAAAATTATATCCTCATATGTATAGGCATGCATTCGACAATGTCACTAAGCCATATCCTATAACACTTTCTTTCAATTCCCTATAAGAATCTCACATGCCATATCCACTATGATTCTTAAATGGGAGTGGACCATCCATTGTTTCTGAATGGAAGATATCCATGAGGGAAAAGGGTGTGAGAGACAATTTATATGTTTCTGGTTCATGGTCAACAATGCCAGATCTTTTTCCTTGAGTATTTCGTGATATGGTGTATGACAAAAAAAACACACACAAATGCTCTAATTGTTTTCTCGTATCTTTTTGATCACATCGAGCCAGCGTCAACACATCTTCTAGCACTAATATATTAAACCTTGCTGCTCCGACTTTTATCTTTGGTGTCGAGAGTGCTCTCCCTTATGGTTACAAAATAAGTACAGTGTAGAGTAGAGTTCTCTCCCTTAATGATGCTTGTTGTGTTGTGTTATTCAGGCCTGATTTCCTATGCACACAAGCACACAGACACGGCACTGGGAGACGGACAGACAGACGGTCAATGCGAGTCATGATATATACTGCACGAACAGCTGCAACAACATGGCCATAAGCTGTCATGAATGATGCTATACGGATGACGAGAATGATGTGAGAGCTTTTTCGATAATAAACCTCCAATGCCATTAGCTTCCTGAAAACAGAATCAAAAGACAAAAATTAGGAATTAGAGCTTTTATCTATACATAAACCAGTAAAGTATTATGTTGATATTGAAAGGCATTAACCTTATCAATATTGGATTTAAATAAAATATCCATTGCTATATGTGGGGCATCCCTGGTTGCCTTTAGCAGGACTAAAGTTAAAATCATTAGGATTTATTTAGATAGGGAAAATTACAATATTAATTAATTCACATGAATTCTACATTTGGTACATGACCAGACAGTTTTGCTAAACAACTGAACAATAGGTGGATCCTGGGTGAGGGTGTGCACCTTCCAAACCCTACAAATACCCCACTTTTCTTCTCTTTTTTTTTCCTATTTTTATTTTGCTCCACAGATAACTGAAAGCCTGCTGTAAGAGGCATCAAACCATTTCATTGTTTCTCTTCCATTATCAGTTTTCCTTTTTTTTTTATGTTCACACCCTGCTCATTTCATAGCACACCACCTTTTACAAATCCTGGATCCACCCCCTACATCAATGTCCTTCGCCCCCTACATCAACGTCCTTCACCTTCCTACATCAAAATCCATCGCCCCTTACATCAATGTCCTTTGTCCCCTACATCAACATCCTTCAACTGGGTGCTATCTACTCACATATCTGCTGCACGTAGTTCCCTGGGAAGGTGCCGAACTGACCGGTCCTGGTGGAGGTGCCCACATACCAGCCGTCGTCACACCTCTCGCTGACGTACACCTCGTCTCCTTCCACCAGCTCCAGCTCGTCCTCGTTTTGAGGCCGGTATGCGTACAGCGCTCGGTACCTGCACAACAGACGATTTACTTATGTCATCGAATGTTTGTGAATGTCAGGCATGGGAAACGGACAATTATGATTTTAGCAGAAAACAAGAATGGGCTCTTGGGGCCTGAAAGCCAGATACAGAGCAAATATATGGCCCATGGACAAATAGATCAGAGGATTTCCACAGAAGATTGCCATGCCTAGAATGTAACATAACTAATGCTGATCCTGGGTTTTGAATCCAAGTTGCTGGACTGTGAGTCCAGTGCTCTACAGACTGAGCCAAATGGAGAAACCCCGCTGGCCGAGACCAATAGGAGCATAGGGTTGCCTCTAGGTAAAAGGTGTTTAATGTTCTCCATTATACTGCTAGAATAATTAAAATCAATTTCTCTATGGGGCATTCCATGTTTCCTCCAGAAGACAGAAGGTCAATATTCTCATAACTGTCCTATCTAAGATTTTATCTGTGTGCATAAATCATGTAAGTAAATACACGATATATCTGCGGTGAGATAGTTAACCCTCTCCTTGCTGGATTCAGCACAGGTGCTTGTCTAACCCTCTTCCTGCTGGATTAGGCAGAGCCCTTTAGGGTATCTCGGTTGCCTTCAGCATGGAAAGGGTTAAGGCATCTCTGGTAGTCTGCAGCATGGAGAGGGTTAAATTAAGGCTACTCACCTCTTTATGGCAAGATCATCGTCAGACACTTTACTCTTGTAGTTGAAGTCATGGTTTTTGACAGGACTGCGATCGGACAGAGAGGGACCACCACCTCCTCCTCCCCCACTCCCACTGTACCTGGGCATGGTGTTGGATGAGGGTGAGGCTGGCTTCCTTCCAGTGGTGGGGCTCTGTTGGAGATTGCGGGGTAGGGATCTGAAGTCTGGATCCAGCATTGGGGACAGCTGACCCCCCGAGGACTGAGATCGTGACCCCCCGGGGCTGGGCAGGCGGTACCCGTAGTTGAGGGTGGGGGAGCGGTTGGTGAACGCGCTTGGGGATGGCTGAGGGGGTGGGGTTGGGGCGGCATCATAGCTAGCGGGGGACAGCATCTCAGGGGTCCCTGTTTGAAGAAAAAAATGATTACATGAAATTATGGTTTATGTAATGGATTTGGTTTTAAATTCTCATAACAAATCAAGTTTTTAATAAAAGTATAAAAAAGTTGAATGATGACATCACATAAGGGTTGAAATAAATACTTAAATAAATTTTCAGTAGAAACATGTATAACATTATGATTGATGATATATAGTATATCACGTTGGACATCTAATAGAACTAGGAAAATATTGTAAATAGTTTACCATTTATTCCCTGCATTAAATTTATATTATATGCTTTACAGACTAAATACATTGGCAATATACCAATAATTAAACATAATTACTCAAATATTATTGTACAATTTAATTTAATATACAATTAAATTCAACAACTATTGGTATGAGAGCACAACATAAATAACGATAAAAATTAGTAGTCTACTATATAGCAGCCTCACAAAAGCATAATATGAGTGTTTAAATATAAATTATGTGTAACATCAAAGCAAACAAAGTGTGTGTGTGTGTGGGGGGGGGGGGGGTGGGTCAGATCTAGAGAATCTCATTGAGAATCTAGAGAATAGACCAAGAACAATTTAAAATGATATATACATATACATATGTACATTTTAAAATAATGATAAATCTTTTCAGTATATTGCAATACATCATCTAGAAGGTTAGTATTTATCTTGCAATAACAATTATGTATATTTAGGTCTTAACGTCAAAAATACGAGAAAAGTTTGTGTTGTTATGTTTATCAATTTTCCTAAAATTGAGGATTTGCATTTATCCATAAAACAAGTACAAGAAAACGCTTTAGCATAATGAAATACTAGTATGTCAATGATATTAACAAACATTTCTCATGAAACAAATCAGAAAATGTATGGGGAAATCTACTAAATCTAGTAAATATGGGTAAAGCATATTTCTAACACAATATGGTCTATATGGGTGATATTGATGTGTGTGATATTGGCACTAAAGCAGTAGCACTGAAGAATGTTTCAAGATATTGTTGGACCTCATTGTGGTACCTCTGACAATATTGTGGTACCTCTGACAATATTGCGGCACCTCTGATAATAGTTTGCCACCTTCTGACAATATTTTAGTCCTTGTCAATGACGTTACGTGACATTATTTTCAATTTTTAATGATTGTTTTTTAATTTCACTGATTTTTAATGATTTTTTTACATTTTTCCAAAAATGTAAAACATTATTAAAACTGGAAAAATGCCACAAAATGTCTTTGACACTCCTCAAAAATCTTTTTAAAAAATCATGAAAACTGGAAAAAAATGCCATTAAAAGTCTTTGATAAGGACTAACAATATTTCAGCCCTCTAACAATATTGTGGTACCTCTGACAACATTTTGGCACCACTCACAACTACCGTGGCACCGCTGATGATACTGCACACAGGGCGACACAACATCTACCACGAAGGCAGCAGCCACAGCAGGAAAAGAACGTGATTTTGCACGCACGCACGCACTCGGAATGAAGTGCATGCGTAAAAGAAAGAAATAGCTGACCTCGACGTGTACCTGTCATAGGGGTCGTGATCACAGATGGCGCCGGTGTCACCATGGGAGTCGACGGCTCGCGTATGATCTCCACGTAGGACACGGGGAAGATTCCCTGTCGAGATCCGACCTTCCCCTCATACCAATTGTCATCGATTTTCCGTAGCAGGATCACAAATTCTCCCTAAATGTACGAGAAATTTTGTTTTCAATTATTACAATTATAATAAAAGATAAAAAAAAAATATTAATATATATATAAAGAACAAGAATTGCATTGAGGCTGTGAATAAAAGCCAGTGATTACTTCACTAATAAAAGTTTATCCTGAAGATGTTTGGACAGGATCTGTGAGAAATTATTTTCTAAAATTATAGAACTAATTTTCTAAAGTTACGTGAAAGAAATTGTCATCACTATGGTAGCGCACAATATCTGAAAATAGTCATGGCGTATATTGGAGTAGTGCGTTACCTTATGAAGAGACAGTTCCACTGAGGTATGGGCAGTGAAGTTGTATTTAGCTTGGGCCTGACCTTCTGCTTGCATGGCGGCCATCTTGGCAGCTTCTATTGAGGTCATAATCTAGAAAGCCACAAAAAAAAAATCTTAATTATTAAAAAAAGAAGTATTACATATTGTACTCAATTATGTCCCTGAAGGCAGACTTACAAATTGATTGTAGCACTACAATAATTATTTTATTGATTTATTGCTTTACCCGAATATTTCACCCATATACGATGAACTATAATAAGGAAACTTTATTATTTTGTGAAAATTCTACAATTTATTCTTTGAAACTGGTCCTTGTTTATTTAATTACGCATATTAAGGAGACAGTAATTCAAATTTTGACCACTTGTCTAGGAATATCATTATCACATTAAATTTAATCCGGTTGTGACAAATGTTCGGTTGTGACAAATGTTCGCACCTCGATATAGCTGACAGGGAAAATGCCGACACGACCGTGTCGCTCGCCTTCCAACCAGTTCTTGTCGATCTGCCTGATAAGGTACACCATATCGCCTTTCCGTAACGACATCTCCCTGAAAACAGAAACATCAGATCCTTGGTCATCCTGTAATCATATCCTCCAAAACCTGTGTTTGTATTCTCAGTATCTTGTAATTGTAATGTCCATTCAACATATCACTTTCATGCTGTAACCCTCAGAGTGTTATCAGTGCCATGAACTTTCCAGTGGCATTTAGAGTGTTAATCTTCAGTTTTATTGTCCATTTAACCCTTGGTAACCTGTCTAAGACCTCAGCCCACTGTAGGACAATATGGTCAGGTAACCAAGATGTAATATGGTATCAATGGGAAATCTATTTTTACAAATTTTACTATGTAGATCTACATGTTTTAAAGCTCTACATGAATAACAGAAACTATTCTGGTAAAATATATTTAGAAAAACTTGTGTATTTTTAAATACTGTATACCATGAAATTTCTGAGGATGGTAATTATCGAGGTATTGAAGGTTAATTAGTCAGCCTTTATATAATTCAAGCCACAAATTTTCTTTACGCTGTCAGGTTAAAAAACTAACTTACATGTATGAGAGCCTCATGTGCGTCAGTCTAAATATTCGTTTCGACATGTGCAGTTGTCAACATTGTAATAACGTATATGTACAACTAATTATCATATATTTCAATAAGGAAATAATAGCGATCGTAAATGTAAATGCAAGAACAAAGATGATCCTAGGTAAAACTTAAATGAAGGGTAACAAAGACACCTGTGAGACACTTGTAAGTACGTTCATCCAGTGTCTAAATAGGGAAAGAAAGGGGGCATGTCAATTAGTGTCACGTTGTATCGCACACGCATTGATCTATGAACCAAAACAAAGGTCTTAAACTATTTATGTATGAAGTACGCAGTATGTTGACACTGGATTTACAGGACTACAACCAGCTTAATTTATTACAACTATGTGCTTATTTGAAAATAAGTGTACATGTATAGATAGCAATTTTCACATGGTTGTAACTTGTATGGATACTCGCTGACCACATGTCCCCAGCACGCAACGATCAGGAGGGAGATATATAATAACCACTACCAATGAACTATATCTACCAAATTTTGTATTTAAAAATAGAAATTCTCGAAACCACTATAGTCCTTTAACCTCTAAATTTGCCAATCTCTAAAATTTCCTGGTATATGGTATCTATTTTGTGAACAGAACATTTTAACCTACTTATATTTGATTTGTATAACACAAATTTCTCCTTTGCTGTGGTACAGTGACAAATCTTTTTGAAAATATTTCTTGGAGGTACGAAAAGTCATGATCAACTTTCACAAGTGAATGTACTTTGAATTTTTAGTTCCAATTTCTTCCAAATTTACCATCTATAGCTGTGATAGACTGTTGATTTAATTCATGTTCATTAGTTAATTTGTTCAGTGCGACCCACTAAGTATAAAATCAACAGGTAACAAACTGCTATCGTCATTCTTGAAAATGGATATTGAGGTCAACTGTATGAATTTGTCAAGGAGTAATATTACTTTACCATCATGTCAATTACAGAACATCCCATAGAAAATGTGTCATGATTAGAACCACTTTCTCAAGAAGTATGAAACACTAGAATGCGTATACATGAAAAGAGTATTAAATTAGAATGTGTGAAGGTCAACAAAATTTCATTTTATTTTCTTGAGGAAATTTTAGCATAGTGTTAAATATTGCCATTATTTTGAGTTAAAAATATATAATATATGATATAAACAGATAATACTGTATAGATATTGATTGAACTTTCTATATACTACATGTATGTATATATTACATATTACCGTAACTAATATATAGGGGATAAATAGGGCATATCAGGTTTCTTCCAGTGATATCATGCTACAGAATGCCATAATTATACGTAGCTATTTATATCTAGATTGCAATTTAGATAAATATGATTGGGAAACTTTGACAGTACAGTACAAATCATTTTCAGAGTATCTAGTTTCTACAGTCTCGTAGAAAATTGTAGCTATCATTTTTGTGATTTTACAACAATCATAGATCGCAGGATGATAAATGGGAGTCAAAACATCCAAGTAATATTTTTATACTATTTGAAACATTCGCATTATTGTTAAACATTGTAAATAATGAAAACTTCTTGCAATCTGTCATGCACTCTATTTGTCAAAATATTCATGTCAAATATTTCTGTAAAGTGTGAGTGATTATGGAGTTTAACTTCTGTAGCATGTACAACATTCTGTAGCATGTCAAACGTTCCTGTAGTCAGTCATACGTTCTTCAAGTCTGTGAAGCATTCTGGCATTCAACCATACATTCATGTAGTCAATCAAACATTCCTATAACTTGTCAAACAATTATATAGCCTGTCAACCATTTCTGCATTTTGTCAAACAATTCTGAAGTCGGAACATCCTAGCATAATGTTCCATGCAATGCCAGTGTTCTGGATGCTCTGTCTCACCTAGGGTTCTGTGCAGTGAAGTTGTACAGGATCTTGGCCTTGCCCTGTATCTGGAAGCCGCGGCGCCTCTCGGGCGGAACGCTGGACGCCAGAACTGCACCCTGGCCAGACCCGATTGGCTGAACGTCCTCATACCTATCCAGCGCTATGGGCGACTTCTGGCTGGGTCTGTATAGCGAGAGAGGGAGATAATAATAATAATAATAGTAATAATAATAGTAATCATAATAGTAATAATAATAGTAGTAGTAGTAATAGTAGTAGTAGTAATAATAATAGTAGTAATAATAATAGTAATAATAATAATAGTAGTAGTAATAGTAATAGTAGTAGTAGTAATAATAATAGTAATAATTATAATTGAAATAATAATAGTAGTAATAGTAATAATAGTAGTAGTAGTAGTAACAATAGTAATAATAGCAGTTGTACTAATAGTAATAATTGATGAGAGCAGTGGTCTAGAGGTACCAAAGCTGATGCCATCTTGTAGCACTCTTTAGTGAACTGCTTATGGGTCAACACTGTTCAAGTCCACCTAGCTGTGAATGGGTACCCAGTAGAATGAGATGGGATTGTGAACATTAACCTTCTAGCACCTGAATTGCAGTTGTATACACCCCAGTGAGTTGATAAGGTGTGAAGAATGGACATGCGATTCACTGACCAGAGTATATAACACTTTTAGCAAGTGCCTTGTGTTTGTAATCTAGCATGACATAAATAATAGTAATTTTGCATTTGTAACATTCAATTTGCTGTTATCGAGTCTAGCATTCACATTTCCATCTCATCCTGCCTGGTACCCACACAATAGATATGATAGAGTTGGCTGACATACGTGAAGAAGTCTGAGTGTTTCCTGGCCTCCATGTCTGCTGCTTCCTGTCTGATCTTCCTTTGTCTGTCCTCTTCATACAGCTGTTCCTGAAGGAAGGATGGAATGAGGAATGAGTGATTGTTTTACGTCGCAGTGGGAATCTTTCACCCATACACGACAATTCCAAGGTGAGTTGAAGCAAATGAGTAGAACTTGTTAGTGATCAAAAATGGATAGGATGGAATTTGTTGTAAAGGAAGGATTAAATACATGAAAGGAAAAAATGAATGTGTGAAGGAAAGAAGGAAGAATGGTCACATCTGAGAAAGTACAGGTGCTTGTTAAACGAGTACCACATCCACAGATAAGATGGGGTATGATATGTATGATCTTGTAATCATGTTTGATCAAGAATACTCCCATAATTACATCCATCCAATAATACATGTTGAAATTCTTCTCAACACTCCAAGGACCTCACAAAAATCACCACCCCAAAACCTGGTAGGTTATGTCCCTTTACAAAAATATCCGAGTGGAACTAAAAACCCAAGTTAACGTTGCCGTCATGGATGCCAGAACAAAAATGTACAAGTTTTCTCCACATAGAAAACATGGGAGAACAGAAAACCCTCCCACATGTAAATCCATGCACTGTATCGCGATTGACACGGTACTCAGGCAATGCAGGATCAAACATGGAGGTGCATGAAAATGACCTCGACCCCTGCGCTAAGCGAGAAGTTCCTAGTGTACATGGAGGATTTAATTTCGCTGGGATAACCGACCAACCAACCGTCCTGACGTGTGTGAATGTTACATTCCTTGTCTGACTCATCACAACAGTTGGTTATCACACGTACTGATAACCCTGCTGCCTAATTTACATGGAGGGGCCCGTTCATTAGGAAATTGGTCCTAAATATATACTCGTCTACGAATGTACCTCTCTTTGCAGACTAACTGGATGAGTGAATGTCTAATTGCTGGCTTGGCAACCATCTCAGCTGGCATGGCACTAGTCCAAACGTTATCAAGATTTAGTATTATGTAAATCTGTAGACTGTATGCCGATTATGGTATACACACACGTGTTGGTAGAGCTGGGGTTTAGTAAGAAAAATGTAACAAAACTGCATATTTAAAGAGTTATTTAAAGTATATTAGTGCTAAAGTTCTAAAGATTTACTCAAAGATATCAGTATTAAATTTCTACAAATTCTACATACATATTATATCAGTAATTTACCAATTCTTTTTAATTATATCTGTATGAAAGTTCTACAAATTTACTCAAATGATATCAGTATTAAATTTCTACAAATTTATTTAAATGATCAATAAACAAAAGAATAAGAGGACTTGAAATGAATTATTAAAAATGTTATGAAATTATGAGATTTTATAAAATGACTTGCCATAACTAAAATGACCTATATTTGGAATAGCACAAAAATCTTTATATTTTTTTTATAAAATACATATTCATGCAGAATGATGAATTGATGAATTACAGCTTGGGTTTAGGTGAGCTACAACTGATATGGCATAACACACACATATAAACTTTGTGTATTGACCATGACATAGCACTAACACCATAACATTTCATGCGGCTTAATCATATCGCCCAAGTTGTTACAGTGACTTTAACTCAACCATAAAAGCCCTCCAAGTTTAGCAGAGGTAAAGAAGTCACAAGGTAAAAGCCAATTTGTTTACAATGTATTAAATGCATTTGAGGGGCAGGTGGTAGCGCAGTGGTAGAACATTGGACTTCGGAGCCAAAGGTTCCAGGTTCAAATCCCCAAGGGCCCGGCATCAATGTTCGCGAAAGTTAACTTTCTCATGCGATATTGATAGGATGCACTGTCTGTAGAGTGGCAATGCAGTTATCATCCTTGGTTTTGTCAGTACCAGCCGGTGCTCGTATGTTTACTGCAACATTTAGCACATTACGGATGTTGGAGGTTTCCTCCTGCCCTAAACTGACAAGCCGTGATATAAGTGAAAGAATCTTGAAAGCAGCTCTAAACCACAATCGGAAAAAAAAGAAAAAAAACCCCAACTAAATGCATTTGAATAATTGGACAATGTTGAATGGATAGTGTGTATATATCGCAGCGGAAATGGATGTTGACATCGTGGAGGGCAGGCATAGTTAACTTGTTTATCAAATGCTAATTGGATGAGTAATTGTGTTGGCTGTGGTACAGTTGTACACATGGCAATGTCAAAGAGTTTATTCGTTGATCCTGAACATATACAGGACAATTTACATACTTCACATGTCATCAAATGTTGATTGAGGTTGATCATCATATTTGGAATTTGCCACAAAGACTGGCCTAATTTGAAGATAATTTTGTAGTTGACTTACATTCACAGACAGAGATAGTGAACCTCCATAAATATGTATGTCAAAATTATTTATATACCGATAGCTAGATTTTTAAAATCTGGAATTCTAGCATTTTCCATTTTGGATTACAATCCTCAGAGCTACAATTGATTGTAAGCCTATTGTAATATAATGATGGTGGCAACGACTCTCATTTTCTGGTAGGTTTACAATCAATCATTAAGATAAGATAGCTTTGTGGATGGGGGCTCTTCGCACTCTACAAGGCAATTATACGATTAATTTTTTTTTTCATTGTATGATTTAATTCACTTTTAAATGGGATTTAGAGCTGCTTTCAAGATTCTCTCACTTATTATTATCACAGCTTGTTAGTTGAAGGAAGAAAGAAACCTGCAACAGCCGTACAGCACCAGCTGGTACTCACAGACCAATAATTCACATTCAGAACATGGACCTATTTGCACATATTCCTACCTTCCGAGTGAATCCTAAGCACACACTATTCTAGTTTTATTCTGACATGGAATCCACAGAATAAAATGTTCCTATCCTGAGAGTTTCACAGCATCCTGACATTGACAGTGTTACCACTAATGTACAGACTGTTGTCCTAGACATATGTAACTGCCATTATGCCAAATGCATGGTACTTATGTCAGATGGGCAATGCAACACACAAGTCTCAGTTTAACCTTGCATCATCATCTTCTCTGACCAGAATCGCGTTCCACAAAGACATAGAAAGCTCGTATCGACATTGTCCACTTTGCTCCAAGAGATGTTACCGAGACCATTGCTGCTATGGGCAAGCATGGATCTCTTGAAGGAGATACACAGTTCGATGACGACAATATGATTGAGTACCATATTTCCGGGATATACTGAGCAAGAAAATTATGTCTATGACATGTTTGTGTGCATATGGCAGCCCAGGACCACCCACTGTTAATGACTGATGAGGAACTCTCCTTATTACAAAAGAAGGATTCATACAACTGTGCGGGGGTCATGCAGATGGTGTTATTCTTATTCTGACTGAGGTATCTAAGCAATCATATACAGATTGGGGGCTGGTGTAGTGGAAAGAGTTAATCATCAAGGGATACTAATTTGGAACATGTTTTTATTTTTAATACAGAGTACAGGCTGATGTAGTAGAAAGAATTAATTATAAGGAATACTAGTTGGAATATTTGTATTTATTTATACACAGTGGGGGCTGATGTAGTGGAAAGAGTTAATCATGAATGGATACTATTTCGGAAATATATTTTTATATTTTTTTGTGCGTCCAATGCTCTTGACTAAATTTTATGTTAACCCCATTTCTTGCTGAAATAAACAGATGTCCTATAAGAGCAGTGTTTGTGATCATTCCAGCATGAAGAGGGTTAACCTCATCAAGTAGGGTCAGGAAGAGTCAATATTTTCAAGAGTGGTGAACATACAAAACCAAAGTCATGTAGCCTATATATAAAATATACTCAATACATGTATGTCAAAGATATAGCATATTTACATTCTGCAAGATCTTTTACCAAATGACTCATCGACATTTTAATAGATCGTGAATACTTTTTTCTGGGTGGCTAGAATCTAGTTTTACAAATATTCTATGGCCTAGAGTCAAGATCCATGTATTAAAATTTCCAGACATTTACACTCATGTTCTTTCCCACAGCATGGTGTTTATTCATAAGATAAACTGTGATAAAACTTACTAGCCTGAATAGTGATGCAAATAACAAATGTTTACAGAAAAAACAACATGAATTTCTACTAGCCCGTAGGTTCCCTTTAGCATTGGGAGAAATGGCCCAGGCTAGCGGGCTAGTGTTAATTTCTATCCTTGTATAATACTTCAACCTCTGAACGTGCGATTACATTGATTAACCTTCATCATGCTAGTGGCAACTGGTGATACCCCTTGTGATTAATCCATCAAATAAAAGATCAATTACAGCTTTGATGTTATGTAGGAAGACTACATAAGATGCTTGTCATAATTTTTAGTTTTATGCTCATCATATTCATTTGTGAAAGATTTATGTCAAATTGACAACTTTTAAATATCCAAGATTTCTATTGTGTATGGCCAATAAGTAGAGAATTGCTCCGTTAACATACCAATCGCTTTTTCCGATACATTCCGTCTTCCTCTTTCCTCCTCCTGTCCTTCTCCGACATGGGTCGTGACCGGATGACATCCGTGGTTTGATGTCGGAAAGCTGGAATTACCAGAAAACATATTGATAATTCAGAACAACAGAATTAAATAAATATGGATACAGTATTGTTTTAATCTTAGTATGAAAACTGTAATGTCTTAGCATCAAATAAACAACAAAATCATGCAGGAAAGTGTCACTTTAAAATTTACGTGAAATTATAACTAACAATGTGTGAAAACAAGCCAACTAAAGATGAGATCAAGCAAAATTATATTGTAAAAAAAATCATAAAAAAATTACGATTTCTCAAATTAAATAATTGTCTGTAAAAGTTTTAGTTGTGTTGGTGGAAGTAGGTGTTAGGGGAACATTCCATCTCCATGCTACTGGCAAACAATTAATTCTATATCTAATTCTAAATAGAAGATTACAATTAACGTTAGCAAACATATAATATAGTTCACCAGCTAGCTTATCCAAGACACAAGCCCAAAACATTGAACGCGACAGAAACTTCAAACTAAGCTAGCACAATGTAGAATTGTTAGAAACCTAGACAATGGATGTAGTTGTCCAGATAATATTCTAATCCATGAAAGGGGTTTTGCGTGTATTTATATCTCCTATTCTGGCATTGTTTACATACAGTTTTGAATTGTTCAACAAATAAGTGCTTCACATTGTTTTCCATTCCATATCAAGATAAATATTACCTTGATATAAATCGGCATTGTCAAGTAACAAAATTCTCATTTCCGCATTTTTAAGGACCCGTCTTTACGAATCTAAATAATGTTAATCCTAACATAACTCTACGTTTCAACGTTTATATTCAAACTTGAAGAAACCATCCTTCAATAAACAGTGGCATCCTCAACCCTGTGAAAAAATTCTGAAATGTGAGTTGCCATGGAAACTGAATTATAAATAATAAATGTGAATTGGTGGACTTTCGAGAAGATATCAGACAATATTTCGACAGGTCTACTATTAATCCTACAGTTAGGTGAGACACAGCTATCAGTTGCAAAGATTCAGTGCAAACGTGCAGGTAAAAGAGGTGGATTTAGCAAGATATAGCAAGGGCTCAAGTACTATTGACATGAATGTGTATAATGCATATATGATATTTACCAATCACTGCCATAATCATAGGAAATAGCAAGCTTTAAAAATTATGCAAAAGCAGGTGATATGAAAAGATAAAATAAAATGAAAGCAAGAATTCAGTAAAACAACACTAATGTTATGCGACTGTAGCAAATAATAAGTTGCTTATTTAATTTCCATGTTCCTAATTATAGATGCCAAGGTAAATAGGGTAAATACATAGTACTGGGTTTAATACGTAAACATTTTTAAAACAGCACCGCTACATGCACATCCCTTCAGCCGTCACATCACAAGATTTCTATGCTGGGACAAAATAGTGACATACCAACTAAGCACCAGTAGCAGTTGATTAAAGACAACACGTAAAAAAAAAAGCAAATTAAAAATGTTAGAAAAATTAAAATTGAAATCAATTATTATTGCTTAATATACACTGTTTTAATCCCCAAGCAAGCTACAGGAAAAGGAGTATAGTTTTTCTATATATAAATATATATATATATATATATATATATATATATACACAATTTGCAATGCTGGTATACCTCCATTTTGATTCACGTTCGGTGAAGAGGGACTTTTTATCCCCAGCTGTTCAACAGCTGATAAGTTGCTGTAAGGCGATCGCAGCCTCGTTTTGGGTAAAAGAGACAATTGGATATTTCTTGCCGGGGGAGTGGGCACATTAGAGGACCTATTGGGGCTTAAGCTCTGATTGGATGGTTGGCTGTGCTGCTGTTGTCGATTGGGTGAAAGCTGAGTATTCTCGCGACTACGAGAAGTAGGATCGGTAGTGTCAGATGGCTCTGGGTGTTCTAAAATCATGCACAAGGAAAGGAAAAGAATAAAGAAGTGTCAACACAGGATCAGTGCATGCCTTGTAAAGGAACTAAAAAAGCACAAATATGGTTCAATATTTAGGATGGTAGGTACACCTTTAACTGAATTAAGAGAGCTATTTTTGACAGTCTATATAATAGGAACGAAAAAAGCACAATTATGGTTCAATATTTGGGATACAGTACACTTTAACTGAATACAAGAGCTTCAAGAGAAATATGCTCAACTGATGGACCAATGATTCTGTTATTTCTCAGAGAATTATTCCCTATATTGGGACAAGCAGTGACCTTGACATTTAACCTCATCCCGATGGTTCCAAGGACAGATACATCAATAGCAAATTAATGAACAAACGGAATCATTATTTAGAAATCTTGCAGAATGAGCATCATTTGTTATTGCTTCTATCAGAAAGCTATAACGTACTAACCCAATTATCCTTGTGAAAAATGACAATTAGCATTTCAAAATGACTGGACCATTTCCAGGCTACCCACCCAGATAGTAGACACCTATACATAACTTCCTGTCACCTTGTTCCCATGCCCTACAGATACATAATTCTCAACTCCACAAATGTACCTTTCCTCTCTTTAAGTACGGGTATACAGGTATAATGATCAATAATAAACTGACATTATGAAGTGATCAAAATAAAAACAAACAAAACAACTGCTCAGATAGAGAAGGAGAGACGGGAAAGAGGGATAATATTTACAATATCAAATTATAGATTTTAATTTGTTTAGTAACTTTTTGTATATAAATATAAGTAAAAATTTGAAATTGTCATCACTTTTGTAAATCAGAGCTAAACCTGGCCCTGAGATTATGAAATATATTTGAGTATGATTCCATTCTCAACTCAATATAAAATTTGAGCTTGAGCATGAAATCATACTGAAAATGTTTCGTAATCTTGAGGTCCTATCAATGAAAACGGATTACATGCATATCCCTAAAGACAAAATATTTTAAAGTTATCTTCAATTATGATTTCCAATTGTAATACTAATAAGACAATTAGCTGACAAGTTAGGATGGCATTATTGCAGCATTGAAGCAGAGATTTGACAGCACAATCAGATAATGACAGCATATTCTGACAATGATAGACGATGATGTTATATGCCAGGGTGACAACTCCCAAACAAGTTGACCCAGTCTTTGACTGGTGGAGCTGGTATAATTAATCAAATAATACATAATTGGATCGATATATCATATGAAAATGTCAGTAGTATGAAGCTGCTGGTGAAAGTATAATAGACAAATAACACATTGGCAAATAAAAAATAAATAAATAAAACTCATCCGAATCAATGATTGAAATCTTGAAAATGTCACATAAAATTGTGAAATATTGAAATGTAATATAAAAAATTATGTTAAATTGTGAAACAAGTCACACATACAATCATGAAAGTAAAATGTTGTGGGTTTGTTATTTAGCTGTGTGTTGTCACTATTATCAATATCACTGCTGACAATTGTTCTTACAAATATACCTATAACTTATTGATGCAATGTTCATGTCTTGTTGTTGTATGATGCACATATGTTCATGTATACTGTGAATTGTGTGACATGCACCTGTTAAAAACTGAAAAATACAGAAAAAATATTTTAAAATAACAATTTTAAATACAAAATATCACTCCTAACAGATGCATGCAAGTATGTACCGTGTCCACTAAAACCGTTCACTATTTTACAGTACAAATTTTACAGTACAGATTTTACAATTTTGACCACAAGTGCAGCATACAACCTCCACATCGACAAAGATTACCGGGACTTCTATATCCAGAGCTTCTTCCGTCTCTTCCAGTAGAATGACTTCGCCTGACAGCAGAAGTCTTCCGATCTCCTCCACGTTTTGTTCTAAGGACGGGACGAGGAGCAGGGTATGTAGGGGGTGGGGGAACTGGGGGAGCGAAAGCTGCAGGGGCCCTGGACAAAGGTGGCAGGAACTCGGGTTCAGGATTGGTTTGGGTTGGAGTCATTGTCAAAGAATTGCCAGTCTTACCCTCGTATCGCGGTTGTACCACGGGAGCGGAATACCTCGTTCTGGTGTTTTTGCTCGGGGTCGGTCTGCGGACACTGTATTCATTCCTACTGATGGGAGTCACGTTTTGATAATTTCTGAGTCGAGAGTCTTCTACAGGACTACCAGGACCTCTGTTTGGGGATCTAGCTGAAGTCCTGTTCTTACTGTGTTCCCATTCACCTCCAATCTGGTCCAGATAGTCCAGCGTCATCTTGCTGACTGCTGATGGTCTCTTTGGTTTGTTCATGGGAACGTCCCTCTTTCTCCCTTCTCTTACACTCGTGACCTCCTTCAGGATATCATCTGGTGGCATGTACGGATCATACTGTGATGGTCTTACACTGATCTTCTCAGTTCTAGGAACTGCAGAATAGGGTGTTTTTCCTTTAGGATCAAGA
This sequence comes from Lepetodrilus schrolli, assembly GCA_032361225.1. Lineage (NCBI taxonomy): Eukaryota > Metazoa > Mollusca > Gastropoda > Lepetellida > Lepetodrilidae > Lepetodrilus > Lepetodrilus schrolli. Next base: position 33,564 of record JAUTBT010002011.1, read on the forward strand.
TGCGCAGAAGGTGTCTTTGACCGGTATCGATCACCGATTGCTTTTCCAAAATCGTCTTTATCTTCCAATCTCTTCCTGATATCTGACAACTCTCCAGATATTGTTCTAGGCATACCACTGACAAATTCTGTTGGAATTTGAGACCCATCTTTCAAGGTTCCCTGTCTTTCCTTCTCATGAAGTCCTTCTTTAAAGTTGTTATAGTTCAAGGCAGTTTGAGATTTAGCAGATCGTGGTCTGTGTGGGCCATCATCAGGAATTGCCAATTCTGGTTCAGATCTCGATTTGTCCCAGTTGCTGTACAATTCCTCCCTTTTCCATGGAACATTAAAATTAAAATCTGGCTTCTCTTCATCACTGTCTTTCACAATGAAAGTATCAGAGCTTTCAAAACTAGCTTCAGATTCATCCTTGGACATCTGAATGGACAATGTGTTCGGTTTTTTATCCAGATCTTCATTGATGTGTTCGGACAAACCTCCCCATTTTCTAAGTTGACCGTAGTTGTGAAGATCTGGATCGTCATCCTTCTCTTCTTCAGGATTCACAGAAACAGATCTATGCGTAGAAGGTGGCTCTCCTGGTGGTGGTGCTCTCAGTGAGGCTCTCCAATTTGATGTATCCGATGATGATAAACCTTCATTGGGCACTGATGTCGTTCTATCCACAACTGGTCCTTCAAATCTCATTTTATCTTCCAGGCTCCTTTGATAAATGGGACCATGGTCATGATCTGTCATGTTTATTCTTGCAAACTTACTCTGAGAAAATTCATTATTCTCTGCTAACTTTCTGAGATCTTTGACATGGAATCGAGGCTTGCTTTGAACCTTCTGATGCTCTTCTGGATAAGAACCCAGAGCCTTTCTCAGCATTCCTGAAGAGGCTCCTGAACTAGGTGCTGGAGGTGCTGGAAGAGGTACCAAAGGAGGTGCTGAAGGAGGCACTGTAGAAGATGCTGAAGGATGAGGTAATGCTTCTCCTCTAGTAGATTTCATCGTATTGGATGGTTCCACATGAACCGTGTACTTACTCTGGATGAGCTTTTGGTCATCAGACTTGTTGTTCACAGAATGTCCAGTGACAGCATGGAGACTACCGGACACATTGGGTACATTCCGATTTTGAGAAGCTATTTCTCCTTGTCTTTGTGGTTGCCTTCTCACCGGCTGACTTGTGGTCAGTGCTTGGCTGGGAGTCGACTTCTGAGGCTGGTCTCGCTGTGTACATCTAATGGGTGTGTTGTAAGTGGTATCACTGTCATTTACATACCTTGATATACTCCTTGATTGTCTCTCGTTCGGTTGCCTTTGTATCAGAGCATTGTTGTCCAATCTGTTTCTAGCAGATCTATCAATCAGATCAGTCCTCTGTGAGTGATGTCTTGTATTGGAAACAAGATTGTTAGGTTCACTTCTACTGTCTGGCAACCTTTCTCTGTCTTCAATGAAATTTGGTGGGACAGAATGAGGTCTCTTCTGAACTGGCTTTCTTTGTTTATCATCTCCTTCAAACCTGGACTTCAAATCAGACACTTTCATACTGAATCTAATCTTGTTTACTTCAAGAGGCAAGCATGACTTGGGTCTTTGATAGGACTCCCTGGGTCTTGATCTAAAACTGACTTCGTCACTGACATGTGCTGATGCTGAAGCTGGCTGTCTGTTATAAGTGCTGATGTGGATTTCAGAAGGCGGGTCCTCGAAAGCAGGTTTTACATTGAGATGACCTCCAGTTGGTTTAGTGTCTCTCGTGACAACAATTTCTGTTTCCATTGTTTTTTTAACAGATACATCATCACCATTGGTGCTGTGCCTGAAGAAGGATTCCTTGGAAGAGTCTGATCTCTGCAGGGGTTCCAGCTTCTCCTGATTCTTCTTATTAGGTGCAGATATTGATCTTATATGCAAGGTACTTTGGCTCTGGTCAGGACTGGCTTTCTGAGTGATATTCTGGACATGGATCTCATACTTGTTAACAGGAAACTCTTTGATGTGGGTTCCATACAGTGGCCGCTCTTTGGACACTTTTGCAGCATGTTCCTGTATCTGGAGATACGAGCCTGGGTTTCTGGGAGACGTCAATTCTCGTGGGTGTTCTTTGGTCGACTTCATCTCTTCAAATGTCTGGTTCTCTTCAAGAGTTTTATATTTCTCAGATAGCTGGTAATACGGAGTTTGGCGATCAATGTCATCCCTGGAAAAACTCTGACTTACATCTGGATCAGCGGCATGTTCGATGTAGGTTGTCTTCAAGTCATTGAGGGATTTCTGCTTCTTCAAAAGACCTTTGTCCTTATCAGGAGTCCAGTGTACATCTTCCAGCTTGCATGAACTGTAGAAGAACTCCTTGTTCTTCTTGGCATCTTCAAGCTCTGTGTACAGCTCATTCAACTCTTCCCTGGTTTCAAAGTCATAAATGGACAACATGTGCACAATGTCCCTATTGTCCTCGGTCACTGGTTGGATTTCCGTGGCTCTCTGCTGTCTTATCACAGCCTGATGTTCAATCTCGCTGATCCTTTCCAACACCGAGAAATGTCGAGTCAAGTTGAGAAACTTTTCCGACCTTCCGGACGAGTAGAGTATTCCTGCAGCGTAGGATTGGTAAGTGTGTGGATCCAGACGAGAGGACCGCTCGCTGGTCACGGAACCACGAGCCGACTGGGCCTTGCTTGGGTCAGGAGTCTGAGCTCGTTGCCTTGCATTGTAGAACCCTTTCTCAGGAAGGATTATTGGCTCTGGTCTTGGGCCATGTCTAGCATGTCTGGCCTGCATCCCACTGGACTTGGACGAGCCATCAATAACAGTTTGTGAGAGTTGCATGTAAGGCGATATCATCTTTTCTCTTTCAGCTTCAGATTCAGGAATAAGTTTCTTTGCTTCCGCCAAATCTAGATCTATTCGTAGTTCTGTTCTGAATTCCTTACTTTCAGTCGCATTCACAGTTTCAGGACTCGACTTCAGTTTATCGATAGACTTCGCTCTGGTGTGATCAATTTTCTTCCAAACAGACTTGTCTATTCCTACTTGATAAACTGGTGTATCTTTTGGAACAGCAGCTTTGCCATACTTAGCATTGTCCTCGGCTTTTGCAAAGGCATCACTCAGAACATTGGCTGTATCGGGCGAGATCTTATCTTCTCCTATGAGCCTCCTGTAGTGGGCCTCTACCCGCCTCCTGTAGTCGTTCCTGCGGAGCTGCTCCTCCCTGTCGAATAACCGCGAGTAACTTTCTGTGCTGGCAGTTTCCACTGAAGCCACGTCGTCTCTCGAATTAATGTTCAATGATTCCGGACGGGAGTACTTGGAGTATTCCAGATAATCCTGTGAAGAATCTGAGGATCTTCCTGTGATGCAAGGACTTCCGCTTCTCAAGCTTGGACCTCTACCTCCAGAAGTACCATGGTGGAATTTCGACGAGTTGTCGGTATCCTTCTTTTCGTGCTTCTTCACCAGAGGTCGCCTGGCTCCGCTGCGCTGGCCACTGGAAAGTTTAGAAGACATGTATTCGCTGTACGTGGGTTTATCTAGCAGCCGACCCTGATACATGTTAGACAACTGTTCGAAATTTCTACGACCCTGATGGCTAGGTTCGTTTTCTTGGTATGTCGTCGAGTACCCAGCTGACTGGTACCCACCGGTGTACGTGGTCCTGGAGTGCGGTTCCAGGGTTCCACTGCTCTTAGTGAATTCCGTGCTGTACACAGGACCATGCATGGTAACACCAGAGTGATGAGATGGAACCTCCATCATGGGACAATAACAGATTATAGAAAGATGGCACGGATCTTTTAGAAACAAAAATGTTCCTGAATGTTCTGAGATCACATGCAGGTGTTAGTAAAAGTTCATAGGGTTAAGTTTTCCAGCCAGGTTTTTATTCATCCACCATGCATCTTGCTTCTCCGCACATTGTAAGTGTACACTGTAATATATGAGAAACTTTATGCCACTAGAATTGACAACAATTTGGAATACATGACATTCAGCTCCCTTCAACTTAAATCATGTTTGATTTACATTATTATGTATTTCTGGGTCATGTTCCTCAGAATGATAGTAGTCCTGCTTGTTATAATTGGCTATAGATACTTGTATGGTGACTTACAACCTATGTGGTGCTACGATAGATCTGTGGAACGAGACTCTGTACACTAAATTTACAATCGAAGCTGAAATGTGATCAATTAATAAGGTTACATATATCCGGTTTAATTTCTATACATGGTGAATGAAGCTGCTGGCTTTAAAGAAAGACCAAAAAAATGAAATAAAACAGAAAGTAGAGTGGCACAAAAAAACAAGGTTCCCATTGATTTGAAGCGAAAATAATAACAAAAGCTGATTGGTCGGCTGCTTGAGATAACATGAAGTTGGGTAGAGGGTGTGGCACAGCTACTTACATGCTAGGAGGAAAGGCCCTGTTGACGTCCAAATAATATCCGTAATGGATATCGGCGAAACATAACGGGATGGATTAAACATCATGTGATCAGTATAAAGACTGACACGGTATGACCCACCATGACATGGGGACACAGGACAGACCAAACCATGGCACGAGAGAGTCGGAGACAGACAAGGCAACACCAGGTTGAAACAAAGTCCACGCTAGTCCCAAATACAAAATCACGTTCTCGTTGATAAGATGCTTGTCAATAGTTCACGGTCCCATGGTGTCCCACGAAATTATTACATGGCGATACGCTGTTTATCACAGCAGGGATGTAATAACTGTTATCACCAGCCCAATACTGTGGTCATATTCAACAATCATGCAAATAATCACTATTAATTGTGTAATTGTTTTATCTGTATGCATCAAGCAGAGTTTTGTCCTGGATATGTCGATAGGCAAATTATTTGCTAATGTGTTATATTGTTAATGTATATATTGCAATTAATGTGCTGTGTGTGTACTTCTAAATGAGGTAGGTAAAAATTACTCTTACGTTAGAAATGTTGTTTCTGAGATTGCATGCTGCCTCATGTGTGTGTGTGTGTGTGTGTGTGTGTGTGTGTGTGTGTGTGTGTGTGTGTGTGTGTGTGTGTGCATGTTATAACCTTCTTCCTACTGTGGGAAACTTTAGATGCCGTACACAACAGTGACCAGCAGGAAGAAGGTTAAACATAAACCCACAACATTTCACGCCACAACTCATGAATGAAACGCAGAGTAAAAAATATATGTGCGAAATAATCATTTTAAACCATGCAGATTGAATTGGTACAAACAAACTCAGTGATGATGAATTAAACTCAAACAGAAATTGAATCAAATTAAACGTTGAACATAAATTACCAGCAGCTTAAAAATAGTTTGAAAGTTTCTGTCTTGGAAATGGTAAAGGTGCCAAGATACATTATTATAGAAATACTCTTGTTGAAATGTAGTTAAATCAGTCAACAAGGAAGCAGAATGGGCAAAAATGTCTGACCTAATAAAAAAAAAGAAGAGCATTTCATATAATTATGAAAAAGAAATAATTCTCAAAATAATACACATGTCATACTTGACATTATGTTTCAGTGAATAAATCTAAAAACAAATTTTCACTTGAAAGAAAACATCATTAAAATCACCTTCAACACAACCAAAACAGATTTTTCATTTTTCTTTTTTTAACATATATGGTAACAATGTATAAAAAGACAAAAATATAGAGCGATTTTATACTGACTTTTTGGTTTTTCATGACCTGGTTTTTGCAGTCCCTTGTAGGGTATTTCACCCCCTTTTTGAACTTGCTTGTACACATCTTGTATACCCAAGTCATCATCACCATTGGTTATGTCTGGCACTGACGTTTGCCTCTTTCTGCCCAGTGAACTGCAATACAAAACATCGACATAACAACACTACCCACATTTTCTTTTTTTTTGTTAACATTTTTCATATTCTGTATTTTATGTCATTTTGTAGAGACACTGCAGAAATGAAATGTAATATGATAAATGAAGCTGCTGATCTAATCATGCAAATATATGTATCATATATATTGAGAATTATGCATGACCTTTATGTGGTTTAATATGTACTTGTAATGCATGATCTATTTTGACAGATTGCAACATTATCATAATGTTGTTTATCTCGATCCAATGAATGCAAACTAAAATCTATAGATGTTAACACAAATCCAATGTGCTAAATTAATACAATTTTACTAATATATGTATTGCAAATATATCCATGATTTTTATTTAAACAAAATATATCATATAACATCATCAAAAATACTATTTCATAGTCATGAAGGATGAATAAAGAATAAATATAAAATAAATAAATAAATAAAAATAAAAATAACAAAGAAAATAGTAAAGTCATTAAAATAAATTACTATTGGCATAAAGTTATCAAAAATTATATTTCATTCAACACTAAAGAAACTAATGATAAATTTCATATCCTGCCCATAAGTGCCAGCACATGATAACAAGCAGCTACCCTACTTTCTCAATTAGCGTTAGGAAATGCACAGCGTTCACTATGTGCCAGATACTCCTGGATTACGTTCAGGTCAATGGGGCACCTGCATGCTTTGTAACTAGATTGAACCTCCGAACCTCGGATACCTCAGGTGCTTTAATAACCTGGCCTATACAACCAGATTATCACCTCCTGTCAACAGGCTTCTTAATTATGTTGACACAAAATGTTAGCTGATATGGATAGAGTGTGTTCAGCAAGGTCATCTACTTTGTTCTTCATTATTTAAACAAACTGCTTTGAAAATATATCTGTCTAGATAGTCAGATAGCATGGCTACTTTAATGCCAAGGTACCTCTTGTTGATACATACTCAACAAAATTAAATAAGGGTCACTATTTTTTAATATATAAATTTAGCTTTATATTATTATAACAATGAAGAATGTCCAAATGACTCCAGATACTCTTCAAGAAATTGTATATATGAAGAACAGTGTGTATGGCCTATATGGTAGGTCAATAAAAATATTTTTTATAAGCACCATGGCTGATTACTACATTAAATTTGGTACAGATGTAACATCAGTATGGGAGAATACTGGTCTATAACAAGAGGATAAGAAATCCATATATCTGTCCTACAATATCACAATAGAAATGATTAATAGCACCAACATTGAATGTTTTTAACCTTCTACATCCTTTAGGATACCAAACATGCCCATTTTTTAAAGTACATTGTTTCATTAGTTATTGGACGTATGGGGCCAATACAACAGAAAGAGGGTTAAAATAGGTTCAACATTCACAGTGTAGTTTTCAACTTAGTTTTCAAATTAATGAATAGCATCATGGGTAGCTACTGTCCAAATAACTCCACGTTGGTTGAATTAATACAATATCCAAAGTCTTATCTTTATACTTGCTCAGTGATCCATGTAGCACTTTCAAAAAGAGTTCTATTTTTTTTCAACCCATATATTGAAGGTCTCTTTCATGTAGGCACATGAACCCAAAGTAACTAATTTCGCATTAATACAGACGCAAACTTGTTGCAGTTTTATTTGTATACAAGGGTTACGGTATGAACTAGTGCAAAAAAACAAAGCATATAGGGGTGTAGTCAGTAGGGAAATAGTGTTTACAAATGGTGACAGCTCGCAGAATGTTCATGCATCACTCAGTAGACATTAATAAACCAATACCAATATCAGAATATACATGGAAAGCTAACAAACACCAAGTAAATCTTTACATAACACTACAAAGAACTGTGATTTTTCTTCCTATGAAAGTGTGTATTAAATGATTTATTTCATTCTGCACTCAGTTGTTTGTTAACATTTTCAACAACTATATTTACAATCTCTGATATATGAGGCAACACAGGACATCACGCTGGCTACATGATCGTAATTCTCTACGTTATGGTCACAAAAACCCTTATATCATGGTTGCTGTTTTAGCATTGGGGGCCATATGTTACAAAGTTAATTACTTGTCCAACACGCCTTCAATAAATAACTATACAGACGTTACTTTATAGCAGCTCAGGGGATGGCGATACCTGCCTTCCATACTTTATCTTCGTGCAAGAAGTAATGGATATTCTTAAAGGTCAAGGTGAGATTACTTAATCAGGGAAAGGAGAAATTTAAAGCAATGCAAAAGAATTTGGTGACTAAAATTAATATGATTGATAAATTGCTAAGTCAATGGAATGTACATCACCGATAGATTTATGGCAGTGCGGTAAAGAAAGCATGAACAACTTTTTCAGTATCAAATGAATGAGAACTGATTTTGTTTAATGATACATAGAGCGAGCTAGTTAATTGAAGATTAATGTTGTTTTAAACATAGCTTAAAAGATCTGGTTACAGAGGGAGGAGAATATGTAACATGATGTGTTCAACCCAAGAGGTGATGTATTAACTACACGTCAACCCAAGAGCTATGAGTTGTTACATTATCCAGAACACATCTTCTTCGGATACGAAACTCTCCCTGCTTCAGATTAAGATATAGTTTACCCTGGACTTCAGTTTTGCAGCATTGTACTCGGACAACTTTCAATATTGTAGTCCGATATTTTTTGCTCGTTTCTATTGCATTTCTAGTTGTCTCCAGCATAGATAAGGTTAAAGACATTTCAGCTGTCTTACAATGAACATTCATCAATAAGATAACACGCAAGCTCAAATTTTAATAGTATCGCAAAATGTCACATTCTTGCATTCAGAATGACGTGTCATCTTAATGCATTTCCAGAAATCTAATGCAAAAGTCAATTCCTGTTAACATTGGAAACAATTAACTAAACGTCTTTGTATCTACTTCATACAATAGCAAACCAAAATATTAATCATACCAACCAAAATACCAATAATTAGTACCACATAATCTAGATGATGATACCTTGCGGTCCTTGTGATTGCGTTCCGGATTGTGATTGGGGATGTTTTGTATCAGCACCTGAATTTGCGACCTAGCTGCTCTCCTTCCTAGGACTCAGTTTATTATTGATAAATGTGAATGTCCGCAGTCAGGATATCAATGAGCTCCTTAACTTGCATACACAATCAATATGAACAATGCTGTAAGTCCACGATAAGCATAGGAAATCGTGACAAGAAGCTGATGTTGGTAGTAATCAATTGTCCACTGAATGGATGGAAGACTTTGTTAAACACAGCAAAAATAGTTATGTGTCCTGTTCCAGGATCGTAACAGGATCAGATAGGATCCTGGCAGGACACTTTCACATTGGGTGTCATGAGCATCCACATTAAGTGTCCTGGCCCAGAAATTACGCCATTTATATATTTTACATTGTATTATATTAAAATGAAAGGAGCCACTGAAATTCTTTATCATCTAACTCCAGTAATCTAGACTTGCCTAACTGATCTAAGGGGATATTTTGAATATGAGTATTTGGGTGAGAATAAGGTGTGACACAGACCTACTGTTTTAGCATAGATATTTATCATCACAATTTTACGTAAGATTTCTAAAGACTAAATGTTAATGTTTGCCATTCATATCTTTTTACAGACATACCTCAGTCAGTTCCACTCATACGTTCCTATTCACTCCAGTTAACCTAATCAGCATTAAACATTGTCACAGTAACAGATGTGACACAAAGATTCCCAGTATTCACAGCCTTGGCACGGTAGGCTACAAGTATGTTCACAGTCAACTAAGAATATTGTTGTCTTATCTGAAATCTTGTTCTGCCAATTTTTGGTTTACAATCCAAACTGCAAGGAATTCTACAGCATCCAAGATTTTTGTAAAACATAAATGTTACCTTGGCTACAGTCGATCCATCTACTTCCAATCCAACACATGAAATTCCAGCCTGTCTTTATGGATGAAAATGTTTTGTGTACTGCGTGAAACAAGACTAGTATCGTCTCCTAATAGAAAATAAGTTTTATACCTTAATAAGTACTGTAAAATGGAAATGTTTGGTGTACTGTGTTCAACAGACTAGAATCATCTCCTAATATATGACATATTTTATACCGTAACGAGTAGGTATAAACTAATCATAACATTATAAAACTAAAAACAGCCATCTCTATACCTAAAACTATATAAAAACCGTAAACTAAATGAAAATGAAATTGCAGTCACGCTATCACAAAATGATCAGTTGTACAGAAGGCAGTACTTAAGTTTTCTATATAATCCGACATTAGAAGTACCACAATTGTTATTATCTTGAATCCAGTGCTCAGTACTTTTTTAAATTATCATCATTATCCATTATTAACCACACTACATCTCAACCCCATTCCTTTCTACAATAGCAGGATCCATTCAACTTCCTGGGGATAAAAACAGTTAATCCAGGGAATCATCACAAATTCTAGGATTTCCATACAGTTTACCTGAAGGACAATGGAGGCTATTCAACGTTTTGCTCAAAGATAAATCCACATTTAGTGAATAATATATGGCATTTTGCTGTCTAACCTTCAACTATTGATATGCATCTGGCTAGTTATTTATAATAAACATTGTTATCATGATCGTGTATGTATTATTCAGGGGAGACACTATCAGGCCAATGATATGCATTAGTTAAGTAGTAGATATCAAATAGACAAATACTGCTTGAGGTACAACTGATTATATACTTTATTGGGGTCGAGAGCTGGTATTATATTATCATGAGACAGTACAAGGTCTTTCATAGTTAGTGGTACAGGGGCCCAGTTCACATAACAATCGTAGCGTTAAGAGAGTCGTAACTCCTGTATGTTAGCATGAAGTTGCTAAGGAGTTACGACTCTCATAGCGCAACGATTGTTCTGTGGAACACGAGCCAGATCTATATTAAAGTGCAATATTTTTTGTGAGGTAGAGCTCATCAACAGATGCACAAGTAAAGTTCCTGTAGTAGTTAAATATCAGATATGTTTATAATGGGAAGGGAACCTGCAAATATGTGTTACAGTAAGATCCATGAGCCAAGACTGCTACTGATAAACTAGGGTTGATACCTATATAATAAATATACAGACATTGAATCCCAATGTTCTCCAATATGTAAAACTGGTCACAAAAAAGGTTACAATATAGGACTTAACCCTCTCCCTGTTGACTTAGGCAAATGCACTGCTATTTAGGGTATCTCCAGTTGCCTCCAGCATGGAGAAGGTTAACATGGAAATCAAACACAAACTGTTAGGTCATTAGTCTACCATACTACCAACTCTAAGATAGACTATGCCAGTGTATAAATAGTACCCAATATCCAGTAAGTATTAAGCTGGCTATTATTTCATATTCAATTGCCCTAGACAAGGCAACTTTCCATAATGTATATTGGAGAACTTAATAACAATTTAGAAGTGAGCAATCACGATCCAGTAAATCCCACGCAATATTATTATATTTCCCATGAAAATTGGAAATCTATATTCATCCATTAATCCTCCAATAATCCTATAGTGTCATTGTTAAAACATTATCTTTGCTCTCTGAGCAATGCAAATACAAGTCCAAGTGAGTCAGTTGTTGGTACTTCACATTACAACAGCACCAGTTCTGTGGTGCTAATAGATAGTTCTGTGGGTCTGATAGATAATTCTGTGGGTCTGATGGGTCAGATCATATTTACTGTCATGCTTATTATCAGTCAATTTACACACATATTTGCTCAACACTTTGGAAACATGTAAGTCCATATCCATCAATTAGGTTTTCATTTTCATAGGTGCCTGAATATTTCAGAACCAATATGTGTTCATCTGTTCTCTCCCATCTGTTCAGGCAAACGTGTTGATCTCACAAACACCTACACAATTCAGTCTGTCACCCAGATATCATTTGATATTTTTCTGCAATATCATTGACTGATTCCCAACAGGCTGGGTGACATCCACTTTGATGCTTGTCCTTAATTACGATGGTAAATATTTCCATTGATGTTCTAATGTTCCTAGGTCGTGCCGAAGGTCATCGCATTCTGAGCCATGTCAGTTTCTCACTGTCACCAACAGCTAACTAACAAATGCAAATATCAGTGAAATTAGCATACAGTACATAAAAACTAAACAACAGTCCATTGAGAATATATTCAAGTCAATGGGTACATATAGACTATTATTGATGGGCAGTAAAATACTTACTCATGATAACAGGTTTACTGTGACACAAATATCCGTATCGAAATCTACATATATATATATATATATATATATATATAAATATACATATTGATACAACATTCCTATTTTGATTTCCAACCTAGTAAATAAAATGTCTGTAAAGCAACAAGATATGAAAGTCATGAAGTATTGACTTTTACATTGCAGTTCTATTTACATCAGATATTGCAGTGTCATATTGCACTCTACTACCAACAACCAAACATATACACAAATATCCACTAATGCAGGTCTTCAGTAAAACTTAACCTTCGTTCTGCTGAAGAAAACCTCAGATGCTGCAAATAGGAGTGATTGTGATCAATCTAACAGAAAGGGTTAATTAATTCCAAATGTTCCCAGTTTGGAAACAGTCCTATTAATACCAGTTCATTTTTATCTTCACACATCAAAGCCATTGTAAGCGAAATGTTCAAATGCGCCATTGAAAGTTTGTTTTATAATCCGACAAACACAAACAGAACCTGAATCAGACACAAACAGAATCGCGTGATTTTCATGGCTAATACATAATATTAAATATATAAAAACATCTAATTGCTTTTCAAAATCTAAGAATATTACAAAATAATGTGTTGTTCATTTTAAAGTTCAAAGACATAGTTGAAATGGAACATCAAACTACTAACAAGAAATATTTGAATATTATCATAATGGATCTTCCTGAACATATGACATTCATTTCAGCATAAAACCTTCTTAAAAACATGCTAGAATGTCTTTAAATCATCTCTGCATGGGCAATGATGTTAACAAATTGAAGATGAAACTGAAACTTGAAATGAAGATGAGACTGAAACTTGAATCTCACACTGTGGGTCCAGTGTTACAGAACACTTAACACTGTCAAGTCTTCTACAGAACAAAGATGGCTTTGATGTCAAGATAAGAAAAGAATAATATGTATGATAACTTATTGTGGTGGATTAATAACCTACAAGATAGAAGAAAATAAATCCCACAATCATGCGCAAACAGTCAAACCCAGATAGAATGTACACCCTTTGTGTACTGAATATTATACCAAGAAAAATGGAAAAAAAATGTTGTTGTTGTTATCTGATTAATTGTCATATTATTAATGAATGTGTACTGGAATTTATAGTGTTCTGTAAGATTAGATTAATTTTGCTGGACATATGTTCAGTATGTTAGCCTTGGAAATAAATACATGGTAAAAATGTCATGCATAAAATCTATTCAAAGAAATAATTCTGAAATATATATTGGTCAAAAGTGAAGAGTTTTATGTGTACAATAGAATCTGATTGCTGTGTTTTGCTGGTGCTTGTGGCTACTGTCTTTACCCTTAGGTCTTCAAACAAAACATAAAACAATAGTGCAAAGTTTCGAAAAGGCTCCTAAACAAATGAATATCTCATGAACCCACATTGCTTTTCACAAAACCAAAATTGAAAAATATCAAACAAGAAATACTTGAAGAATATGTTTACAATTATTATAGCAATCTAGTTTCCAATATATACCATTTCCTCCCAGAATTCCATCAGCACTTCCTGACATGTGCACTGAATTATGCTGGAAGTTCACTAAGGCCTTACAATGCATTTTAGGACCTGCCCGTTGTCTACAATCGGTGACAATCAGGTTTACATCAACAATGTTCCCCATTTTCCTTTTATTGGTCTAGTCCATAACCTTCTACTGGTCTAGTCCACAACCTCATTCTGATTTAGTCCATAAATATCTGCTTTTGTCCATAACCTGATATTGTCCATAACCTCTGCTTGCATGGTCCATAACCCTATATAGGTATGGTTAATAACCCTCTATTAGTTTGGTTCATAACCATCTCTTGGTCTGGTCCATAACCCTATCTTGGTATGGTCCAAATAACCCTCAGCTGGTCTGGTCCCTAACAATCAATCCAATGTGCCAATTTTGCTCCAAGCAACAGTAGCAGTCACCAGTTGAGATTTAAACTCAAACCTGATGGCTTCCTTTAAATCCAACTGTACAAAACTGTTTTGGGTAAATACAAAGGTATTTCTATCAGCCCACAGTGTTGATGCAGAATGCAAAGGGCACACAATGCCACAATGTAGTTTGCAACTGTACAGCTTGAGGCACCCATATGAAGGACACAGTGGCTGTACTCTCTAGTAGTGGAACTGTGGCGTCTTTATAAAGTTTCTTAATTTCTTAACCCTCTTCCTGTTGGAGGTTCAATATAGATGAACGATTATGATTATTCCAGCATGATGAAGCATGAATAATTGTTCAAATGAAGTGAACATATCCTAATGCGTGCAGTGAGAAACAGGTGCCTTTTATTTTAATCAACATCTTCAAATGTCATCAGATAGTTTAAATAAACAATGGCATGTGACAAGGTTGACTTCTATTCCCAGTGGTATTAGTATATCCATGTTGGAATAAATGAATGAATAAGTGCTTTACGTCACTGCGGGAATAGTTCACCCATATGTGACAACATATCCACATTGGAGAATCGAGAAATTAATATAGAAATAGAAATGCCGAAATGTTCACAAATCTGCTTCGCTGTTCGTGCATGTAGGTAGCAATAGCTGTGAATGTATTCATGACCATTCGTAAGACCTGACATGCTTACAGTGCAGACATTACATGGAAACTCCAGCTCACAGATGTCACGTCCAATAACAACTCTCACACAATACACCCAGAGACCTGCAATCCTTTCAGAACCAATACGAACCAAAATGCAACCCAAATTACTCAAGAAACCATTCACACTTTTCTGAAACCGATTCAAAACACTGTCCCAGAATTACAAGCCTTGGAGAAGTCCTGAACAAAGGTTGAGGCACGATTCAAATATTAGCAGTCCAATAACATGAAATACATGACACACAAAAACAACACATTCTGAGACGTGATGCTAGGGGCTTCTGGACAGGTTCTGCAATACATCAGGGAGAAATGGAGTTGTTTAGGCTTGAGATTCACACTTGAGAGGGATGAGCCCTCAAAATTGTTAATTGTCAAGCAATCTTTAAATCTCTTAACTGTAAAGTACTATGTATTGTATTCTTTTGCTTATACAAGTAACAGATATCTCCTTCCTTAACCATACAAGAAGCTTATGATGTGTATTCAGTGCTCAGTGAGGCAATTCACCAGCTTAATATAGCCAATTGAGCAAATATGTTACATGTGGAATGTTGAAGTGTAACATGACCATTAGGCCAAACCAATGTGATTATTTGATTCACAGATACATCCGACAAATGTTTACTCCATCATCCCTAAATTTGTTGGGTGTGCATATAAATGTAATAAATTTGAGATAATTGTTTTCTTGAACATTTAAAGACTTATGAAGTCATATTTAATGCCATAGCATATTTATTTCCCATTTTAAAATGCTCCATTGCTGTATATAATCATAAAAGGTTGCAATTAACTTATCTTGGCTAAATAGAGAATCTCACCCAAGTGTCTTGGAATATAAAATATATTAACATGAGTCATAAAAGTGATTAAATCCGATTTAATAACTTTCATCGACAAGTGTTGATATATTTGATATTCCAAGACACGATGGTGAGATTCTATTTATCACCAAATATCATTTTAAAGTCATTAA
>JAUTBT010002012.1:0-28544 GCA_032361225.1 Lepetodrilus schrolli
TGTCAAATAAAGGCAGTCATTTTTGTCATTTCAGGCTTGTTAAACATTGCTTGAATTAATTGAAATTCACTGAAAATGTAATACATTTGACACATTGCCTGATTTTAGACATTGACTGTAACATATATACGTGGTATTGGAAGAACATGCAAGTACACAGAAGCTTCAACGTCCACACAGCATGAGACAGTTTTGATTATGAAAATGACTTTTTTGGGGGGACAATAGACCACATTTATCATTACAAGCAAATTCATCACCCAGTCATGTTTGATACCTCAACTGTCACATACACTCAATATTACACAATATATATATATATATATATATATATATGGTCTTATTGTTACCCGAACACAGTTGCAAGGCTCACATTCAATGTATTAGATATATATATATGTATATGTGTGTGTAAATATATAAATATGACGATACTGCAAGTTTAGAAAACATAAACATGAAAAGGTCCCAGTAAGTGGCAGATGGAATATGGTAAATACAATGAGAGCCAAATCTACATAGCGTTACATTAGACTAGAGCCATGCAAAAATAGCATCAGTTGCTTAATGATGGTATGCAAATATCACTATGCCATAAGTTTTGTCGGTAAACCATTTGATCTTTGGATTTCGAGATCTCACTTTAAAAATGTTCAAATGGGCCAAGACAATATTATCTTGAAAATAGAACAATACATTCCACTATAACATGAATATAGCAATAATTAGTCAATTTACACATATTAAATATACAAGACAGGACATGCAAAGTGATAGTAGCGTCACAAGACAATGATAAATACACAACCACACATTTCCAACAGATCTTGGGGTAAAGTCTATGTACATACATGGAATGGAAAACATAGTGTATGGAATATTGGAGAATATACATACAGATCTTTAAAATATCTTAGCATTTAGAACACGGTCCTTCCATGACTATGTAAGGGTCCAGCAAAGATGAACCTACTTCCTTCAGGAACGTCACAACTGCTTCTCAATAGGGCATCCATGCTTGTCTCCCATAGGCAGAAGGTTAATCATTGTCAATTCATACTACTGTAAATCATAAAATGTTAGCGAGCATTAAACTTTAACGAGTTGCTCTTAGACGTTAACATTTTAATTCGCTAACATTTTTCAAAAACACCCCTAACTAAACAATGAATTTCTCTCGGGCTTCCGATCAATGTGATTGCGTGCTTTGCTGTAGTTTACTCGTGCTTCGTGAGTACACACTAATATTGTAACCTGGGGTATCTTTGTAAAAACAAACTACAGTAATTGGATTACCAATAGCTCATCCTATTTAGCAACCAAAATAAACTGTTGTTTCGATGTGATGTTTAGAGTTATATTTACCTATGCAATATAATGGACTGATCTAGTGGTCTTAGAACTTCCTGTGTTCGTGCCGTGTACGTTTTGTGAGTATTTCCTGTACATACACGTGCAATTGTTTATTGTTGATACTACTAATTACCAACAGTGTTACACATTGACAATTTAAGATAAACTTATACTAGTATATGAATAAATCGCTAAAATTATTTTCTAAATATGGACGAGCTCGTTAACATTTTATGACGCTAATAGGTCGATAATCCACCGGACGCTAAATATTTATGACGCTAACATTTCATGATTTACAGTACTATCAACAATCATGCCACATGATATTATTATTTATAAATTATCAATACACACAACCTATCGAGTTTAAAGTATCACTACACACAACCAATTCAACATAACATTGCTTTTCTTTCACGACAACGCATTGTTAAAATATTATTAATAATGTTCTTTCTATAAAGTTCCGCCTGCCAAAGAAATTATGCGAGGACATCTACACAACAAATGCATACATATCAATCCCATCGAAATCCATAACCACTGACCTGAAACGTGTTCTGTTCATGTAGTCCACACATAAGAGTGGCTACGAACCCATCACCATGGACGTGTTTTGTAAACAAACACCATGTATCTGTCATACCGGGGTATCTGGAAGTGCGAAACCTAATAATCTATGTGGAGAGTGAAATGGGGGGAGGGGGGGAGAGAGAGAGAGAGAGAGAGAGAGAGAGAGAGAGAGAGAGAGGGAGGGGTAGGTGAGTGAAAAATGAAGCAGAGAGGTGAATTTGCTAAAAGAGTGAAAGAGGTAGAGAGAAGAGAGAAATGAAGTTAGGAGATACTGAAGAGACAGAGAGACTGACAGAGACAGAGAGACTGGCAGACAGACAGAGAGAAAGAAATAGATGTATCTTCCAATTTAGAAATGGGCTTTCCCCGCGAAATCGACAGATCGCAAGACCAGTGTAACTATGCTGATATATAATAAATGTCGTCACAGTCTCGACTGGATGGACTGTGGTACCTCCCACGTGGGAGAAGCTAACTACCAAATGGCGGAATAATTTCTATAAACCTGAGAATGGCGAATCTATATACCTAACATTAATCAATGAGTGTTTGATAATTCATGCGTGAGTGTTCGATAGAATCAATCGGCCAATAGACAGATACTTATACCGAGCTGATCTCCTTGATCGATTTTTACTGATCAGATTATCACAACGCATTATTAATGTAATTAAACTTTATTACTATTACATTTCCGCTACCTACAAATAATAAAATTAAATAAAATAACAATGTTTTGGACGTGTTTTGTAAACGAACACCATGTACCTTGGATACCGGCTACACAGAAGTATAATCTGGAAGTGCGAAGCTTTTTTTAAACAAAACTCTTTTTTTTTAATAGTAAAAAATGATAAGGAAACCTAATATGAGTATCAATGAACTTTAGTCAACTCTTCTATTATCCAATCACATTGCCTCTTACAAAATCTTGTTTTTAACTGGTACGGTGGCTATGAATTATCGACGTTTATCTTTTTAGCACTTATTAAAACACCGTCTGTCTTTAAATTACACTTCATGAATGTATTTATGTATTTATGACTATGCACATGACATGCTATGATGTCATTGGATCGATGTGCTCTCAGTTTCATTCTCAACTCCCTGGGGAGTAAACAACCCACGCTACCTTTCAATTTGCTAGAAGGCTTTATCAAGTCACATGCCCATATCAGGAGAGACAATTTTATTTATTTGTGACCATACGAGCAGCTCATAGTGCGTACAATTCAATGGCATAATAGCCTTGACTATTTGGTTCAATATGAAACATACTTGAGAAATAGTATTGTTATAGGCAAATCTATAGAAAGTGCCCTTCCTACTTGTCAATGGACAATTGGAAAACGAGTCAAATATTCAGGATGATCTAACTAGGGCAACTATGGACTCCATGCACGCTTCGTAGTTAATAGTTCAGTCAGAAAACGCGTATATCGTCAATGTTTTATTTGTTGTATCGTGCCATGTGCAGGATATCGTAAGAGTTACATGTTGTACTTCACTTTCAGATTTAAGGATAGAATACTCTACCGTAGTAAATATTTCATGACAGTATTCCGACCATCAGCTGTATAACACATGCATTTAATAGTATTTATCGGATGTCGCGATTCATGCGCCAATAAACATCAAATACATGTAGGCTATATTGGAAATATAAGAATCATAATAATTATTGTTAGTCAATTTAAACACAATTTATTATTAAGTTATTGTATTCATTAATATATATAATTTCCTTCTGGTAAGCACATGGTTGATATATTTCCGGAAATGTCCGTTGAACATGTCCAATAAGGTTCGATAAATATATAAATATTTCAGGCGCATGCGCAATTCCAAAGTATGATATGCGTGTGTAGCTTATTTGTTTCAATGTTGCTTGGTTTCGGGGTTTAGAGCAACGCATTGCAGTGGATTAACGATAATGTGGTACCAAAATCGAGACGTTCTGGGGGCATGCTACTTTAAATGCATATGTTTAGATCTACAGGGTAAGCAAGTAGGCTACGTATTTTTATCTTTGACTAAGACAAAATTGGGAAAGCATATTTTTATATCATCATCATTTGAAAATATGAACTATAATCGACGACATACGTCGAACTAGACGGTAAATAATATATATTTTTTCTATTCCTAATGAAAGGATGCCACAAATCAGATCATAATTAGTCACAAGTCAATACTATACCGGTAATATTGTACAATTTGGAATTACATAGGCCTACTCAAATATTTATGCATGCAACAGGATATCAAGAATCACCATAGGCCTAGGCCTATATCAAGACTTGTTGACTTCCGGTAAGATACATGTATGTATCGTGGCCTACTAAATTCTAGTCCTATATCAATCAAATCGCATAATTTAATTATTAGATCGTTCCTTAAAGACAAATGATAAAAAAAAAAATTTAAACATTGAAAAGAAAGGAAAGCAACGCCGAAAAAGAAAAACAGTTGTTTATAGTGACATACAGCTAAAAAGTTATATTGTGACCTTAGAGCTATTATGTAAAAGATATATGCCGTGGGTATGATCTAAACATAGAAAATATTCACAGACACATCATGATCATCATACATGAATTCTCTAATTATTACTGTTCATTACTAGCTTGTGTTGTAATGCATGAGTCTCTGGCTGAATTCGATTCACGAGTCGATCAACCCTAGTAGATTACATAGGGTGACACTCGAGTGATGAATTTACCACTAGAACACCTCATCATTCACTTGAAAGAGGTCGGGAGGGTTGAGAATTTAATTATTAATTTAATTGTTCACGTATATTGATCATTCACTCGGTGTTTACCTCTGCCGTTCTATTCAAATACACTGCGCACGCTCCATGGTAGGAGTGTAACGATAGGTTGAACTATCGAGAGGTCGTGATTGTGGGTGGTCCGATAGCAATGCATCGATAGTAACTTGAATTATCGATTATTTCCATCGATAGTACCATAAACTATCGATAGTTACGATAGTCTACTATTTTAAAACACTAAGACCAAAATAGTTGGGTATTTAAAAAATATATTACAGACGTGTAACAAAATGATGTATGACAAGTAAACTATCCATCTTTAAGAGACTTTAAAAAACATACTATCGCAATGGTATCGCAATAGTAGCATAACTATTGCAATACTATCGCAATAGTGTTTTCACCTATCGCAATAGTATTGCAATAGTAGAATTTGCCTCAATAGTCACCTCCCACTCCATGACCTAACACTCTAGACATTAGTCATGAATCGAATACAGCCCTCCATTCTGATTGCCACGCTTGACATGGTTCTTTTGAAAATTAATTCAGAGGCATTGAGATAAACGTCAGTGTTTTGCATTTCGTCACGTTTCTCGTGTCGTATATTAAAGTACAATATGTGCGCCAAGCTTATAAATAGACAATGCATATTACTGATGCATATGCTGATTACGTATTGAAACAGTTACTGAACTGGGTGTAGGCATTTTATGCTACATTACATTACATAGTCTGTATCTCATCACTGATGTTACCTTAATGGATACTGGATGTCAACAAATACAAACTAATTCTCAGCCAATCACTAAACGTGTTTCATTTCGTAACGGAAATCCTGCCTTAACAAGAATTCTACTGTATGTAGTAAAACTAATATTCTTTCTTTTCAAGGTATTAACATACTAGATAGTTGCACCGCATGCACGTAGGTGTCCCAGACACAGGGCAAACATTAGACGTAGTCATGTAGGCTACGTGTTATATTTTTGGATAGCTACTGTTGGTATGTTGTACAAATTGGACCAAATAACGAATCGGTAAGTCACGACATGACGCTTGTCATCATTGTCCATTGTCAAATGTCATATTCGTGAGTTCCATGTCAATTATCTGTACCAAATATATCCATAATTGTCGTGTAAGAAGACCATCTTTTTAAAGGCAATGTATAATCATGGCTTGTTGACCTGAAAAAGTGTACATTTGATTTGTCTACACAAGTACATTTGGCAACAAGCTACACGTTCCGCATGTTCCGCTGGTTCTCAATAGTTTCATATATTATGTTGTTGTTTTATGTTGTCTCAGGACAATAAATACTAACATTTTCATCTCGTCACTAGGAAACTGTATGTGTTTCCCCTTTACACTGAGTCGCACCACTTCGAGGTATGCCCCCTTATTGCATTATTGCATTTTACCGGAAGTGAATACTGGCGATTCAAGCAAAGTTCTATATCGGGGTGTTGCAGTGGAATTGTGTCTACCATACAGCGCTGAAAACGTTTTTGGAAGTACAAACATGATTATATACATGAATGTCAAGTGAATTTACTCTCCAGTTGTAGCTAAGAACTAGTCCAAAAGGAGTATAGATATATGTCATTGTATGCCTTTAAATACGACTACGAATTCTTATAAGAACTCGACTATTGTAATTGACAGGTAGGCCTAACAAAAGAGCACACACAAAATGGACCCATAAATGTCGTAGACTACACAATGCTGGAAAGGGGCAATCCGAAAGAAGTCCCTATTTTATTATGATTACGAATTCTTCTAAGAACGTCCTCCACTGTGATTGACGGGTATCATCACCGTCATTCCGTGTAATGGTGTCCCAAAGGGCTTCTTCGCACGAACAGAGTTTGTGTTGTTGGTGCGGGTAGCCACTGGCAACTTATATACAAGAGTTTCATATGACGTGTTGGTGTCGAGTCTTGTGTGTATAGTATATGCTAGCTAGGAGCGTATATTATATTGTTTACCACCGACACGGCAATATTAGGACATGTATGGGTGACCTGTGTACGATGTGTGTGTGTGTGTGCGTGTGTGTGTGTGTGCGTGTGTGTGTGTGTGTGCGTGTGTGTTTATGTGTTGTTTGGGTATGTATGGGTTACCTGTGTACGGTGTGTGTGTGTGACCGTGTGTGTGTGCGTGTGTGTGTATATGTGTGTGTCCGTGTGTGTGTGTATGTGTGTGTTGTGTCCGTGTGTGTGTGTGTCTCTATGTGTTGTGTGTGTGCGTGTGTGTGTCTGTGTGCGTGAGTGTGGGGATGCATGTCTGTGTGTACAGAGCAAATATATATTACATACTCTTTAGACTTTGACTGTGTCTATCAGCCTGTCTATTTCTCTCTCTCTCTCTCTCTCTCTCTCTCTCCTATATATATATATGTATGTATGTATGTGTGTGTGTGTGTGTGTGTGTGTGTGTGTGTGTGTGTGTGTGACGTAACTAACAGATCACTCACTCACACATACACATACACACGTACGAGGGTTAACGGCATATTGTAATGTAGGGTATGCATGTAGGTCAATATCCAGTCTCTGTAATACAATATTGAAAAGAAAATACCAAGATTCAGTATTGAACAGAAATTCAGTCGTCAACAGTGAAAATAATATCTTTATTTAATTTCCGCAATATATAACATGAAACCATAGGTTGGTTATGCATAGTTTTATATACAGTTTTGAGACAGATAACCCTCCGAGTAGTTGTGTAATTATAAACAGTCTGGTTGAATATCACAAAGACTGAGACACTCTCAGAAAATACACACGAAGAATTGCAAACAGAGCATGATTGTGAAGATTTAACGCAACTTCTTAAAGGCGTACAGTCATTTTATTTTGTTGTCTAACTTTAATAAATTATATTCATATGTGATATAAAACTACAATAAATGAACATATCCATCTATCTATATATGCCATTATATAATAAAAGTAATTCCATTTTAACCCTTAGCAGGTTAGTAACTGTGAACCAGGACCTATTTGATGTGCAAATCACCAGTTATCAAATCTAACGTATTGCTATGTACACGAATACCTTTCTTTATTGTATTCATTGCTCCGTAGCTATAATTCAATCTAAAATGTTGAAGTTTTAGCGTGGATGAATAGGATAGGAGGAATAGACCGTAGATACATATTTGGCCCCGATATTACGAAACTTTCTGAGTGCGATTTCATGCTCAAGGAAACATTATATGGCGATTTGTGAACATAACTGAGTTGAGCATGACATCGAAATCAAAATAGGATTCCTAATTTTGGGAACCAGTTGAAATAATTATTTAATTCAACAAATCAAATGTACATGTTTACAGCAGGTGGCAATGTCTGTTCATTTCGTTGATCAAACTACAGTGATTGTATGCCTTTAATAAAAATGAGTGGTATACATAGTAAGCATGGTTTCAATGCGGTGTTTCTAAATCCTTCAAAATTTTGCCACCATTGTCATATCATTATATAACGATTCTAATTTGGACAGTTTGCTGATTTCAAGAGCCGCACATGCTTAGAAACATATACATGTGATCACAGAAAGTTTGTGAGTTCGAAACTATCGCTGCCTCGACAAAGAACAGACGACAGCTAGCTTTAGCAGGATGTGAAGCAGGGCAAGGACAGGGCAGACGACTTCCGGTCTCACTCCAGGAAGTCGGATCAAGAGTTCTGCACCTTGATTTGACTGAAACACAATCCCATAGCTTCGCACACCGGACCAATACAACAGTTGACGCACGATCCAAAGAACTTCTGCGCACATCCCATGTTGATCATCCAGACGCGCATGCACGGGGTGATCTGCCAGACGTGCTGGAAGGTGATTATGGCGAACTCGCAACCCCAGCACATTGCCAGGGGGCAACCACAGAACAGGGTCATGACCCTGTAGCAGCAGTTTTTCCACAGATTGAAGCATTGGTTGGAAAGCTTCCAGACACAGTCAATGGAGTGTGCTCCTTCCGGTTCGCCGATGACATCCTCGAACAAGACCTGTGGTAATAATAATAAATAATAACTAATAATGACAACAATAATGACAATAATGACAATAATGAGTATGATAATAATAATAATAATAATAATAATGATGATGATACTAATAATAATAATGACAGCAAAAATAATAATACGAAGAAGAAATAGTCGTTATAAATTGAATGATGACAATATACATTCATGATGGTAGTAACCAACAACAGCAATACTAATATGTATTTAATATGATTAGCATTAATAACATCATCAATAATAATAGTAATAATACAGATTAAACTCATTGCTCTGTAATTAGTGATCAAAATAATGTTTGTAATGGCATAAACTCGTACATCAACCGTCTTTGATAAAAATTTAAAATAAAATATGCTTCTTGGTTAAATTTATGTTATTGATCCTGCATATATTTGCACGTACAATAAAGCAAGGCAAATATGTTTACCTAAGAGTTTTAATTAACGCGCACGTGGACAAGTGTTTTGCAGATTGTAAATTCATTGTATACGTTATCTCGGTATTGGTGATGCTTTTTCAGTTTATAATGCTACATACATTAACTAAACTAGTTTCTAGCTCATCTTAAATTATATTCTACAAAATTTCTGATAATAATTCACTATGATTGTATAATAGTAACTCAATATATGACACTGGGTGTGTTTACATTTATTTTTAAAAGTTAATATAAACATATTTTGAGATTTATTCGCTATTTTCGTAACGCATCGATCTCGCTCATTTCCGCTTTAAAGGAAACCTTCCACTTAGGTCCGAGCTGTTAACTGGGGATGTCGCTGGGTCTATCCGAATGGTACAATCCTCGGGCTACATCCTCTTTGCGCCAGGATATACTGATCGTGAATTCTCGTGTTCTGAATGTCCAAGAACTAGAGAGTCAGCAGTACCAAACATTAGACGAATGTCTAATGATTTTATATGTGTATGTATGCATGTGTCTATGTGTAATAATGTTTGCCTATGTAGGAATATGTGGAATAATGTTTGCCTACCGGGTATGTAGGAATATGTGGAATAATATTTCATATATTGATGTTTATATTAATGACTTAGGCACACGTCAAATGACCAAAGTGTGTTCGCCATAACGGATTTGGTGGAAATATGTTCTGAGACAACAATACAATCTTACAGGAATATGTCGATCCTGAGAATCGAACTCGAGCTACCTGGCTCGTGGGTCCAACACCTTACCTACTTGGCCAAAGGGGTAACCCCACTACTAGGGACCATTAGAAGTATGTTATATTACACCCTGCTTCAAACGTGACACAAATTCTCAACATTTATCTTCTGATATGGTCGACAGCCATCTTGCCGTCATCATGCGCTACCGCGGAAGTGGGGAAATAGTACTAGGAAATAATGCATGGAATGAGCATTCACTTTATCACTGCTAATATGTGGCATTATAATTCAAGTGAGTTAGCACTATAAACACTGGTGGAAATCCAGACTAGTACAAGCAGTACATATGCATGCAAGCCATGATGTGAGTGACAAAATATTGATAGTGGCTTTAAACCCCAAATCAACCAACCAACCAATCTTTGCGTAGATAACCGTAGATGTATAGGTAATCATGTCACAATTGGAATGTGTTTCGTGTGGAAATGATTCCTTGTAATCAAATATAAAATGTGTAGTTTACTTCCTTATACCTCTTGTATTACAAGCTGATGGTTTGAGCAACTGGTACCATGTATAAAATCGGTTTGTAACGTAATTAGAAGGGGAAACAGGTGACAGCATAATCATCATTATAGGTATATATCAATTAATACCCAATAGAGCGTCTTGCACAATATAAATTGACATCTGGTAATACTTACTTGCAGAACTTCAGGTTCGTATCGTGAACGGCAAGTCAACACCTCTGTACCTATCCGGCCGGGTGGAGGTATCGAATGACAATGGAACGACGTGGGGGACGGTGTGTGACGACTTCTTCAACAAGAGTGCAGCCATAGTCGTGTGCAAGAACAATAACTTCGTCGATGGAGAGGTGAGACTAGTCATGCAATGTAGCAATTAGTAAAAATGTTCTGGAAATATTTTTTTATATTATTCGTAAATGTTTTAAAGTATTAATATTACTGAGAATGATGACGGATGCAATGTGGCTGCAGTCGTGAGTGAAAGAGAATAGTTTCTTAAAATCATATGTATTTTGTAATTAAGAGTTTGGTGTTGTTTCTCTGATAATGTATTGCTATTGATGTTTGGATTTGTAGAGAAGTATTCGTATGGACTCCGGCAGACTTGTAACACACATGATTGCGATACCAATATTGGATTTTGACGTCGCCAAAATTTACAACTAATTGCGTTCAATCCTGCTTTGGTAATAATATGATAACGTCGAAATAGTGCACAGCCAAAAAAAAATAAGATACGTGTCATGTCCGGTCCAGGACACCTAACGTGGATGCTCAAAAATATATCAGGACAAGTAACCTGCCATGATCCTGTTTGATCCTGTTAGGATCCTGGAACAGGACACCTACCTATTTTTGTTGTCATGAATCTCGTTTTACAATACATTGCTCCGGTGGAATGTACTTGTTACATCCAATTATTTACCAGACGTATAATTCATATTGAAACATTAGTCTTCGTTCACATTCCCCTTTCTATTTTATAAAACAATTATTATATTTCTTTATTAATTGTGGTCGAGAGCCGTTTTCAAGATTATTTCACTTATATCACAGCTTGTCAGTTTTAGGGCAGGAGGAAAGCACTGACTGTTGCAGTAAACCTGTGAGCACCGGTGTAGGCCGGCTTAGTCGTGTCTATTATCTATGATATTATATGTTGGTGTTAATTCACAGGCGATATCCAAAGCATTTTTCGGGAGTGGTAGCGGTTCAGTATTCCTGGACGACGTGGAGTGCACGGGACTCGAACCCGGACTTCATGCGTGCAGGAAGAGCTTATGGAAGGATCACGACTGCGACCACACCGAGGACGTCGGCGTCTACTGCTACAACAATACCGACAACGGTAATGCAATATTAAAGAAGTGATATATATACAAGACGTACGGCACTGTAGAGGTCCATTTTGGTCATCAATTGCAGGAATGATACGTACGCCAATGTATTAGAATAATTTATACACATTGACATGAATATTAAATCAGGAGTAGCCGAGAGCTAAAGATGCTATTCATAGATTGGCCATGTGTTGACATTACTGAAGTTGTATGCCTAGAAGCATGAATTAATCAAGCACTAATATTGTTTGTGTGTCGTCGTATTTCCTTTGGACCAACAATAAATGTATTTTGCTAATGGAATAGTTATCACGACATATTTGACCCCTGTATGTGTAGTGATTTACAATCTGCTGATCTATATTGCTCCTACTGTGTGAATTCCAACTGAATATGAAAGTATCTTTCTAGCTAAATCTGACCTTCACATGCTGTGATTTTCTACCGCTGTGATGCGCCTAAACAATCTGTGTAACAAATATTATCGATTTGAACATATCTAGTTCGATGTACAAAGGCCGTCGTGAAACGGGGACCTGGAGCCTGTAAACGTTTGTTAATTTAATATAACGCTAAATGTATATGTCCCCAAAGTCTACTGGTCCTTAATTAAATGTGTTGAATATAATATATTTCCATAGAAGAACATAAGGACTGTCCTGTATGAAATGACGTAACCATTATATTCCTTCAACCGTCGTCATAGACTACATCATTGAGTTCCGGTTGCCTTGGTCACACCGTTTTGTACTGGGCACACTTACGGTGTATTATTTGGATACTTTATAAACTGACTGATATTGACATCTAGATGTCCTCAAAGTTTATTCCACTTCAACACCATGAACGACCATCTACTTTGAAGGAAGGCACTCTGTAAGTCAGTCCTCACATCTGTTTGTATGGTTGCAGTGTTCAAGATGCAACTGGTTGAGGGAGCCACATACCCAACCCTCAACTCCAAGTGGGGTCGCCTGGAGGTGGCGATGGGCGACATGAAGTGGGGCAGCGTCTGTGACGATCAGTTTAACAACTTCGCAGCAGCAATAGCCTGTACCAACTTCGGATACTCATACGGACAGGTAGAGCAGTAATATGTCTGGGCATAGAATGTCAGTAGCACACATGTTTTCCCCTCGATGACCTTACGTATGTTGGGATAGTGTTATCCACGTCGTATTCACTTAACACCTATTACAAATTCCATACACCACCTAAAATCCATTGAAGAACAATGAATGTTCTTTCACAACACAACAACTTCATTCTTCCACCAAGCGAAATTAAAATTGGTCTTCTGTATCCAAAAGTAAACATTGTATAAGTTGTCAGGTATTCATGTCCACGTGGAGATTGTTTTGATCGTCGTGAGTTGCCTAGATCAGTATGTAAGCGTCGCATCCTCGCGCTCCAAACACAGTGCTTCTTCTTTGACCCTGTGAAATACTCTTACCTGGAGGCTCGTTCTGTAGTCAGTTAAGTGGGCCTATTTGCAAAGGGACCAATGACGGATGTAAGGAGCCAGTAGGCATGAGTATTGGAGGAAGGTGACTATGGTAGGCTGAGTATGCTAAATGTTGACCATCACGTGTATTGCAGCGCTTGACCGACGAGTCTTTCACAAAGGGCGAGAGGACGTACCTGGACGAGGTGAACTGCCGGGGGACGGAGACCTCCCTACTGGACTGCCGGCACAGCAGCTGGAGGACCCACGACTGCGGCAGGGAGGAAGATGTGGGCGTTGCCTGCTTCAATACCACAGGTAACCGGAAATCCAACATCAAATTGGCATTATCATTCAAAGGACAAATGTTACTACCAAGTATTTATGACGTGGCGTGCATACACTTTCGATGAGCATTGACGTGTGAAGTAGAAACAAGAATAATTCATATTTATACAGGATGGACGAGGTTAAATGGAAGATGCACAAGGCTTACTCTCAATAGAGCATTTCTATGCTGGGTTAATGCCAGACAGAATGGAAAACATATTATACTTATATTGAAATATGTCAAAGTAGAAAGTTTTAAAAACAACATCTGTTTCACATCGTTTCAGTCCGCCTCCGATCCCACAGCCTCTCCATCCGGAATGTGGGCGCCGTACAGATGTGGAAGGCCGGGGAGGGTTGGATGGAGATCTGCGACAAGGGCTGGACGGATGAGGACGCTAGAGTGACATGTCGAGAGCTGGGCTACAAGGACGGAATGGCGCTGAATGCCTCGGCCCTAGCTGGACACACTTGGGGCAACCCGTGGGGGAATCACCCCTGGAGCAACAGCAAGCCCGTGAGCTCGTATAGCAGTGTGAACTGTACGGGGGAGGAAAAACACCTACTGGAATGTCAGATGGTGAAGTCCGGCAGAGGATGCTCAATGTATTCTTCCGGGTCTGTCATATGTTACAATACATCTGTCGCCGACATAGATAACAGTAAGTATTATCAATCGGCCATGGCCATGCACCTCCTCTGAATAGATACTGTAGTCATGTAGGGCCCGTCATTTTGGTATAAGTAATACTATAGTAAAATGTCAATTGTTGTATTTCACGTTTGCGGTTATAAAGGTTATAATTTAGTCTCGCATATCATTATTACTGCATTATTGTAAGAAATCAAGGACTATAGTCGTTTCTTTATCATCTTCAGCAACCGTCGTCCGGTTTTCCGATGGAGCTAGGAATTGGGGTCGGGTGGAGATCCGTCATCTTGGTCTCTGGGGTCAGATCTGCGAGGATTCGTGGTCAGACAGCGAGGCGACTGTCGTGTGCAAAATGAATGGATTTAATTACGGGAAAGCATTTGGTCATATATCGAAGGACAGCCTGCCTTCATGGCTGTCTTTTGTTAACTGTCTTGGCAGTGAAGACAGCATTTTGGATTGTAAGCTGGGAAGTTGGGGTGATTCTGCATATTCCTGCTCTCCAGCCCACGTGTTGTGCTACATGACAAGTAAGTTGATGTCACATACTGAAGAAAGGTCCTGTTGCTGTATAATGACTAATGTCATTAACCTCATTTAGTCAATTAGCTATGCATAATGTATAGTTGATTGTCTGTAAAACCGTAGCTTTGGAATTGATTTGTGTCATAACATACAACTGCTACGAGTGTGACGAGTCAATGCAAGAGAAAATGTACAAAATACTACACTACCCATCTTCATATTTGTCGTCTTGACAACATAATAGTTATATAATCTTTAAATGTATTTGCTAGTCTATATTCTGATCTTAGTACATCCATTACTTTCACCCAGTTTAGTTTCCAATAGTCGTTTAAACTAATAAAAGATCGGGGCATGGTATAAAGTACCCTTATAGCCGACCATAAACAAATAATTTATGAAATAAGTGTATGTATGTGTGAACCTCTGCAGACGTCACGTTGAGTCTGGACCAGCAAAGCATGAGCTACGGGCGTGTAGACATCACCTACGACGGCGTCAAAGGCACCATCTGTAATAATGGCTGGTCTGACAGGGAATCGGCCACCGTCTGTAAGTCCCTAGGATACACCGACGGACGGGTGATGACGACAGGCGTCACCGCCGGGACGGGTCCAGTGTACATGGGTGGGGTCAACTGCCTGTCCGGACATGATACTCTGTTCGAGTGCGGCCACATGGGGTGGGAGAAGTCCGCTTCTCAATGCCTGGGACATCAGAACGATGCTGGAGTTCGCTGTTATGTCGATGGTGAGCAGCTTGTGTTAACATCCTACTTGCATATCCCACATAATTATGGTCTCAGCTTAATTTTCTGATGATGCCATATTTTGTATTAAACGTATGGGAAATGTCGATTTGAAATGTTTTGACGATTTGAAACGCATAAATTAAGATGTCTCCTTCGTGTTTAACAATCTGGTTGTCACAAAAAAATAATATTGGGTTTCTTTCCATTATAGCAATCGCATCCACTACGTGACCATGCATTAATGCTATATATTTCGATACCACTTCCCAGAAGGAAGTGATCTAGTAGTGACTACGAGAGTTTCCATGATAGGATGCTCTGGTATATGATCCTAATAATGCATGCTTGTTTTCAGTGCGCCTGCACCCCGGTTCACACATAGTCGGGGTGGTGCAGATCTACACGGGCGGCACGTGGAACATGGTCTGCGGCAGAGTCGGCTTTGACGAGAACGAAGCGAAGGTGGTTTGCAAGGAACTTGGTTTTCCCAACGGCGTTGTTCTTCCAATGGCAGTATTTGGACAACTACGGTCTCATGTTCTACGTCCAAACTTAACGTGTACCGGAAGTGAGGACAGTCTGCTCGACTGTACCTACAACACGACTAGAGAAGTGCGCTGTTCTCCGTACAGTGTCTCGTACGCTTCAGTAGCCTGCTACCACACCGAAACTACACCAAGTATGAATATATTTACTTCAACTTTAACATATATAGAGATTATTAACCTCGTGTCTTTAGATATCGTCTATATCCTGCACGTAGGGATAATCTTTGTATTAGACGACCTTCAGCGAGTCTAATACATAGAGATTATCCCTAAATTCAGGATATAGACGATATCTAAAGATACGAGGTTAATAATCTCTCTATCAT
This sequence comes from Lepetodrilus schrolli, assembly GCA_032361225.1. Taxonomy (NCBI): domain Eukaryota; kingdom Metazoa; phylum Mollusca; class Gastropoda; order Lepetellida; family Lepetodrilidae; genus Lepetodrilus; species Lepetodrilus schrolli. The sequence continues at coordinate 16,326 of JAUTBT010002012.1, forward strand.
ATTAAATACTTCTATGTAAAAACAAAACATCAACATGCGAATCGACATTTTATCTAGTTATGCGTAGGAATACATGCAGGTCACTAAATTGTAAACAGCTTCACTCGTTGATAACTACACCAAAGGAAAATAAACAACTTTAAGAATAATTGTTATTACAAATTGTAAACATATTAAATGCGCTCGATTAGCACATCTAGTTTCCGATCGTATTTCTCATTTTGTTTATAGTACTATCTATAAATAGTAGTATGACGTCACACGTCATGACGTCACACACGGTCAGAGCGCCCTGATTTGCATAGTTATTAGTCAGGCAAAGTAGCATGATACACGAAATATCTGTCTACTTGCTTGTTCTCATAAACATACTTGAATTGCATTCTTATTACTGGTTATTTCAAGGTAATTTGGTAAAAATTAAATACATACTATGTTATTTTAGATGTGTTATATGTAGGCGCATCTTATTTCACACCCAGCTACAATATTACCAAAGCGTTATCTCATCTTTTGATTGTGTCTGTTGCAGCTACAATGTTCACGCTAGAACAAGGACGTCAGGATGCAGACCAGGCCTATGGTCGTGTGCGAGTCCACAAGTATCAGACACAGGGATACGTCTGCAATAAATACTGGGATGACAACGACGCCAAGGTCCTGTGCACGGAGTTAGGTTACGCCGGTGGAATCGCTTTAAGATACGCAGGCAGATTTCAGGGGCCGTACTTCATCAATGAAATCCGGTGTGCGGGCAATGAAAGCAAGCTGGATGACTGCCCAGTGGGAAGTGAAGTGTGCAGTTTTCTGGAAACTGCAGGTGTCGTGTGCTACAACACTAAAGGTGACCAGATAGCCTCTTCTTTGATTATGCTTATGAAATCATACATATCCTCACCTTGTTTTTCCTAATGAAATACTGTCCACTCTTGAATTCCTATGTAAGAGTAATATACTAGTATATATACAATCTAAAATTGCATTGCGTTTAACATTTGCTGTGTCTTCACCAATTGGAACATCTCCACGGCATTCATTACTGCTTTTCTAAATGTATGACATAGTCTTCACATACACTACACGGCCATCTGCATAACCTCTGTCAATCTAACAAGCCGTGATATATGAAAACTAATCTTGAAAGACGTTCTTCTAGCCTGCATTTCAAACTTATAGATACCTGGCCCCCATTCCACAGAACAATCGTACCGCAACAAGAGACGTAGCGTCATATATACGTATCGGGGTTAACTCTTCTAGCGCTACGATCACTTTATGGAACGGGGCTCGGGATGTGTCCAAGAAGTTGTAGCAGGCAAGCAGACAGGCAGGCAGGAAACCATATGTTCACGCTCCGGCATTAACACCAATCGTTTCTGACTACTTCCAGCTCCCAAATTGAGGTTCGACCCTCATGGTGGACAGCGAGGACGTCTGGAGTTGACCATTAACCAAGAGGTGGGGAGCATCTGTGCAAACGGCTGGACGAACTCAAACGCGGCCGTAGCGTGTCACCAACTAGGATACAAAGACGGTGTGGCTATTTCGTAAGTCTACAGTGGCTGTATTTGAACAGTTCTGGTGTATGTTTTTTTTAGAATTTTAAATTCTTAAATCCGCATCATGTATAGTAAGTAAGCTTTGGTGAATATTTGTGTGGAATGTATACTTATTCTATAATTGTACATCTCCTTATGTGGAATCTAAATTTATTTCTTGAACGAATACGCGATGTTATTGCTGTTGTCATTTCCTTAAAATAATATAATGTGAAAACTATGATGAATGTAATATTACAGATGATACTTAGAGGAATGCCAGCTTACTTTGATAACGTATTGATACACACATATATGTTTATCAAGACTGTATCTGGTTTAATCTCCAAAGGTAAAAATCTACTATTACCTCATGTGTAATTCAAGTATCATTTGTACATCTTCAATCTTGGAGGAACTAAAGTATCTCTCTGTCAACGTTTATATTATATATATTTCAGATATAAGAAGAAAACGGCACCAGTATTTATGTCCGACGTGTCGTGTGTCGGGAACGAGCGATCATTATTCCAATGCAAGAACCCGGGCTGGATGCCGAGCAGTCGCTGTACGTCATCAGATGCCGGAGCATTCTGCTTCAAAGACGGTCAGTAATATAGTATTTAGACAATGATATTGTTGTGTTCAGCTGTTACTTCTTAACAATGTCCATTCCTATAATAGCTATATTCAAGTATTGTTATAAAGAAATAACATATCTTTATTTTTGTATGGAAAATATACCACTGTATGAAGACATATATTCACGTCTGTGATTATCGTTCTGGTTATGAAAATGTATCTACAAAATATTATAATACCATTGCATCATGAAATGTGATCAATTAGTCGCTTTCCTGTGCAGTGAAGGTATCCGACGGATCTGTTCGGGAGTCGATGGCCACGGGCAAGGTGCACATGATGATGACTGGGAGATGGCGCATGGTGTGTGCAGACAAGTTTGAGCAGGCTGACGCTGACGTAGCCTGTCGGAGTTTGGGCTTCTCCAAAGCCAAGATCCTACGAACATCCCGAGCTATCTACAATCCGCGTTACATAACAAACCTGGCTTGTGTTGGCAACGAAACGAGCCTGATTGACTGTCCGCACTCTTCAGGGCGGTGTACATATTCTGCGGGTCAAGCAAGAGTTATCTGCTTCTCTGACAGTCAGGCAGACGGTGAGTGTGTGTGTGTGTGTGTGTGTGTGTGTGTGTGTGTGTGTGTGTGTGTGTGTGTGAGAGTGTGTGTGTATGTGTGTGTGTGTCTGTGTGTGTGTGTGTGTGTGTGTGTGTCTGTGTGAGAGTGTGTGTGTATGTGTGTGTGTGTATGTGTGTGTGTGTGTGTTTGTGTGAGAGTGTGTGTGTATGTGTGTGTGTGCTTGTGTGCGTGTGTGTGTGTGTTTGTGTGAGAGTGTATGTATATGTGTGTTTGTGTGTGTGTGAGTGTATGTATGTGTGTGTGGTTTGTGTGTTGTGTGTGTTGTGTGTGTTGTATGTGTGTTTGTGTGTGTATGTGTGTGTTGTATGTGTGTTTGTGTGTATGTGTGTGTGCTTGTGTGCGTGTGTGTGTGTTTGTGTGCGTGTGTGTGTGTTTGTGTGTGTGTGTTTGTGTGAGAGTGTATGTATGTGTGTGTGCTTGTGTGTGTGTTTGTGTGTGTCGTGTGTGTTGTGTGTGTGGTTGTGTGTGTTTGTTTGTGTGTGTGTTTATGTGTGTTGTGTGTGTGTGTGTTTTTATGTGTCTGTGTGTTTGTGTGAGAGTGTATGTATGAGTGTGTGCTTGTGTGTGCTTGTGTGTGTCTGTGTGTGTTTGTGTGTTGTGTGTCTTGTGTGTGTTTGTGTGTGTGTGTCTGTGTGTCTGTGTGTGTTTGTGTGTCTTGTGTGTGTTTGTGTGTGTGTGTTGTGTGTTGTGTGTGTGTTATGTGTGTGTTAGCTATTTCGTTATGAACGTAGTCTCTCGGTATCTTTTTTCAGAGCCCAAATACCATCTACAACATGGATACCATGGCAGAGTTCTGGTGGAGCGCTACGGGATAAACGGAACTATTTGTGAAGAAAGCTGGAAAGATGTCGACGCCAATGTTTTGTGCAAGGAACTGGGATTCGCTGGCGGAGTTGCATATGGCACATCTCGAAACAGCTCCTACGAGTTAGTGTGGTTTTCTCAAGTCAACTGTACCGGAAGTGAGAGTAACCTGGGACTATGTCCGAAGAACAGCAGAGTGTCGTTGAGTTGCAGAAATTCAAAAACCTCCGCTGGCGCCTTATGCTACAAGTCTGAAGGTAACGTTAAATGTTGTATTTTGGCACACATTTAAATAATGTCAATATAATTTATGGCATGTTCAATATAATTCCTTGTCAAAGACGCTTCGTGGCAATTTATTCGATTTTGAATTATTGTTTAATTTTCTTTGAAGTGGCAGTTTTTCAAAAGAATGTAAAATATTAGTCATTAAAAATGGAAAGATTCGCCACGGAACGTCTTTGACGAGGACTAGTTCAATATAGATGCATACCACAACATACCTCGTCTCATATCCGTCTTTCACTTAAGGAATAGCTGTTGAGTCATTAGTGGCGGTTGTGAAGGGCGGGTGGTAGCGCAGTGGTAGAACAGGTTCCAGGTTCAAATCCCGCCCCGGGGGACCGGCATCAATGTTCGCGATAGTTACCTTTCTGATGCGATATTGATAGGATGCGATGTCTGTAGAGTGGCGATGCAGTTATCATCATTGGTCTTGTCAGTACCAGCCGGTGCTCGCAGGTTTACTGCAACATTCAGTGCTACGGATGTTGCGGGTTTCCTCCTGCCCTAAACTGACACGTCGTGATATAAGTGAAAGAATCTTGAAAGCGACACTAAACCCCAATTCACAACAACAACAACAATTTTAAATAATGGCGTTTGTGTCATGAACGTAATGAGCCACGAGATCAAATTCCATGAAGGACGATATTGTCATTATTTACATTTAAACACCTTCATTATTTTCAGGTATTGGCGTTCGGCTACAGGATGGCGGTAAGAACTTCGGACGGCTAGAAATATCTTACGACGGTGTGTGGGGTACAGTTTGTGACTATGTGTGGTCTCGTTATGACGCTCGTGCCATCTGCCGCCAGTTAGGATACGTGGAGGGCATCGCCTATGCACAGTCTCGATACGGGCGTGGATCAGGGCCCGTGTACATGGATGAGATGCGGTGTAGGTCGAATGATGCGTCAATCTACGGATGCCCAAATCGAGGATGGAACAACAGTGCTACTTATTGTAAAGATCATGACAACGATGCTGGTGTTTACTGCTTCCCTAAAGGTATAATATATCATCCGCAACCAAAACAGGCTATAATATTAGTCTTAAGAAATCCATAGTTGAATTATAAGTGTGATATACACTATGCAGTCCAGTTGGCAAGTGGGTTCTATTTTGGTTACTGGTTTGAATGAATTTATGCATGTAGAAGTTAAATATATTAGTTTTGAGTGGAAATGTTATACTCCATTACTAAAGTATATTGTTCGTGGATGTGTTTGCTACATTGTGTATTACTGATACTTTCCTGCAGTGCGTACTGAGCCTAAGGAAGGCTATGGCGCCTTGGAAATCTGGACTGGGTACGCATACGGGTTGGTATGTGCTGAGGGATTTACTGACACTAATGCCAGGGTGGCTTGCCGACAGATGGGATATCTTGACGGACGAGCAATATGCTGCGATGCATTTGGAAATCTGGGTAAAAAGGTTGTAATGTCCAGCCTCAAGTGTTCCGGAGAGGAAGCCTCCATCATGGATTGTGAACACGTCATGCCTTTCCCAACTTGCCAGTCTAGACAGTATGCTTCTGTGGTCTGTCACAACATCACCGGTAACACAATTGGTAAGTTAACTTGCCCTGTACGAAATAACAGCATGGAGACTTCTTCTTTCCAACAAGAAATCTGTATTTTCGATAAGAAACAAGTATTTGTTAATGTTGATGTATATGCCTCTAATCGTCTGTAACATGTTTAGATCAGCTTTATCTTTCGACCGCACATGCGTTTAGCATAGAAACTTATGAATAGATTTAGCCATCCACTTAAACATGGAGATAGATAATAATATATTATTAGTCACATTTGAAGCTGGGTGTCAGGTCATATATTGTGTGTGTGTGTTTCTTACAGCATATATTGTGAAACTGGACAATGGAACAACCGGGAGGGTTGTGCTGAAACATCTGAACCGTGACGGCCTCATATGCTCAAATAATTTCAACAACCAGGACGCTAATGTTGTCTGTAAGGAAATGGGCATGACAAATGGCGGGTTCGCCTACAAGCGGATCAATAACAGGAAGGGACCTATATCGGACATCCGGTGGATGATGAACTTGGGATGCAGTGGTGATGAGAACCTACTGGAGTTGTGTCCAGGAGCAAAATGGTATCAGGTGACTGGCTGTGAAGCCAGTGCTGATGCTGCAGTCGTCTGCTACATGGAACCCAGTAAGTAGACGTGCAGAAAATATTAGTACATGAAGATACACACATGATTTCGTGTCATTTTGATTTTCAGATATAAAACATCGAGAATGTCAAATATAGGACATCTACACATGTAGATATTTACACATACATATTTGATATGGATATCCCCATATTGTTGTAGCGTATCCATTGTCTTTCTTCATTGAATTATATATTTTTATCAGGTTTCAAATGAACAAATAAATGATTGCGTCTTGTAGATATACGACCTCCTGAATACCGCATTGTCGGACCCTCGCCTCTCGAAGGACGCGTTGAGGTCAACATCAATGGCACGTGGGGAAGTGTCTGCGGCATCAACGTAGACGACAATGTCGCTGCCATCCTCTGCCGTTCACTGGGGTACCCGTCAGGTATTTCCGGTAAAGCTGGAACTCGCGGCCAGACAGACGGACCTGTGTGGATCAATCAAGTCAAGTGCAGGGGGAACGAGACCAGCATTCTGGACTGCGACCTGACTGGGATGGGAGAGGTGGATAACCTCTGTAATCAGCATCTGTATGATGCAGTCATCATGTGCCACTCCACAGGTACAGAAGAATTCACGACCATTATTATTGTTGTTATTGTTGTTTGGGTGGTGGAGTAGGTGTGATACTGTTAATGTTGTCGACTGCTATCAGTTGTTTTCTTGAATACATATATATTTATCACCCAATACTGTCTTTTCGCAGTAGATATCGCTTTCAAATAGCAAACGATATCTACAGCAGTAGATATCGTTTGAGCCAATTCTGGGTTTATTTGATTGTTTATTTGATTGTTCTACCATTGTGATGTCATGCTGTAGATATCGCTTGATCCAAGTTATAGTTCAACCATTGTGCTGTCATCGCTACAATTGTGATGTCGTAGCATTGCTATGATGTCACAGTACAAATGCACAGCAGCATGGAATCTCACCCTCGTGTCTTGGAATATCAAATATATCAACACTCATCGACAAAGCCTCGGATTTAATAACTCTCTCTCTCTCCTTCATCTCTCTCCCCCCCCCCCCCTATCTCTCTCTCTCTCTACCACATATATATATATACATTCAGTAAACTTACGGGTGTACGTCTTGCCTTACTTTCAGTCCGACTGACGGGAGACACCAATGAACGTACGGACTACGGCCACATTGAGGTCAATATTCATGCAGACTGGTTGTCTGTGTGTGACACAGGCTTCAACCAGAATGCAGTAGATGTCGCCTGTCGACAACTGGGTTACACTAAAGGAGTCAGGCAATGTTGTTCCGCTCTCGGGGATCTTCCAGGTCCACACAGACCACTTATTGCCCAGATCAGTTGCGATGGTCACGAGGCTAAGCTCATCAACTGTTCCATAGACACCACTTCCAACTGTACAAGCAACAGATACGTCTCGGTGGTGTGTAGTCGACAAGCTCTTGTTGACAGTAAGTGCACGACCGTTATTGGTAGGATCTATTTTAAATTAAATCAATGTTCGTTTCCGCAATATAAGTTGGATAATAGATTAAACGAGCAAACATTCATGCAAATTAGATTGTTATTGGGGCTGATTGATTTTTCATCGACGCGTTACATCCTCTGTTGTGTTCACGGCAAATCTATAGCACTGTACTTCACCCTCACTATTTTCGGTCTCTATGCGATAACTCTATGATTTATTCAGCAATTAAAAAATTAATACATGAAATCCTTACTATGTGTCAGCTATAAGATATTAAAGCATAACTACTAGTAAATCATCCAGATAATTTAGTAAATAGTAGCTGTCCAATTAATATTTCCAAGACCTACCTTTGAGTCGAGTACCCTTAAGATAACATTCAGCGACCTCCTACAGATGTGAACATTGAAATCTCCCGGAATGGCTTCATCGGAATGGTCAACGTGTCCAGATATGGCGTCTGGGGAGCCATCTGTCACGAAAACTGGAACGACACGGAAGGCAACGCTGCATGCCAACATCTTGGATACTTGGGTGGCGTGGCCTTGCCGGGCGTGTCCTTAACTCCCGGTATGCCGATCCTAATGGGGAAAGTATCGTGTGCAACTGGCGCCAACTTCAGCGACTGCCAATACTCTGACTTTGATGAAGACCCCGGATGTCTGCAATCCAGGAAGGGGGCCTCAGTCCTGTGTAGTAACTCCCCAGGTAAGAGCTTCTTCGAACTGTTGTGATCTTGCATACATTTCTAATGCTTCACGAATGCAGCGAAGCATGTCCTTGTAAAACGCTCCTATTATGCTACGATAGTGCGGCAGTAATGCGATTATTCTAAGGACGCTGGGTTTCTCTTTAGATGGAGTCCAGTATCGACTGAAACCAGGTTCGGTCAACGGCAAGGGGATGGCCCAGGTCAACATTAACGGTCAGTGGGGATACATCTCCAATTTGGAGTTCGAGACGGTGGACGCGTCAGTATTTTGTCGTAACCTGGGCTACGTGACGGGAAAGTTGTCGTGGCATTCGGGACATAACCTCAGGAGCGGAAGTATCCTTGTCTCGTCTGTAGAGTGCACGGGGTCGGAGCCAGCTCTCCATCAATGTTCGGCGGAGTGGAACTGGGAGAAAAACAAATACATCCCAATCAACACGGCCGTGGCCGTCGCCTGTCTTAAAGGAGGTCTGTCGTTTTAAAATGAAATATGCTACAACATTAATCGAAAAATACAGCTTTTGTAATTTACGAAATTGATATATTCATATACTCATATACTCATAGTACGAACTATTTACAAAACATCAATATCGAAATGTTTCAATGTTGATTAGAAAACTCAAATTTTTCATATTTACGCATATATTGACCACACGATCTAAATGTTTGTGGATGCGTATTACATATTTATTCACGTGGTGTGACCCCATATGTTCTTCCTTGCTTCAGTGCGCATTGACCGGGGTGATTCTAAAACCAATGGTATTATCAAGGTTTACAACAATGGAGACTGGGGCATGGTGTGCTCCGAAGGATTCGACAATAATGATGCAAGTAAGTATCGCTTTCCTTTATTCTACTGACGAAATTAATTCAACAATATTTTTAATAAATGTATCTTCAGTACCCGTTTTATGGACAGTTCATACATATATTTCGAAATATGATCATATTATGCTAGGACTGTTCCATCAGTAATAGAGAATAGGTTCTTTAAAGTCTACATTACCTATGATTCACCTCTGCAATATTGACTCCTTCCTTGCAGATGTAGCTTGTCGTGAACTGGGCATGGTTGGCGGTTTAGCTCTGTGCTGCAGTCCTTATGGCTTCAACTTTGACGAGGCCGTGATGGCAGATGTGGAATGTAAAGGGACAGAGAACGTACTCCGGGACTGCAAGTCTACAATGAAGTCGTCCGGCATCAGAGCTTCTCTGTGCTACAGACAGAAGTATGCCTCCGTGGCCTGTCACAATGGCACGCTGACAAACAGTACGTAGAACATTATATGGTGTTGACGTTTCCTCCAAGTGGTTATATTAGTTTTTATCCAACATATGGTTCAAGATAACTCATGACATAAATATCATATCTTGCAGTAGTGCATAACACCTGGAACGATTTTCATTGGCTGGTTACATGGCTTGCATCACAATTGTCCCACGCTTGTCATCGTGATAGACGGTTTCATTGGTTGCCACTCCCTATTTGAATTCCACATGAAAATACGTTTGAGTTCAAATTTCCGTTCAAAAGTTGTTGGATAAAGAAATTAACACACTCGCTAGTGTGTCATATTGATTTTACGACACTCGTGATTCCAAAGTAAATACTGTCCTTCCTCTTGTTCGGAAAATATTTAGTTTGGAATAACTCGTGTCGTAAAATCAGGGGCGGGTGGTAGCGCAGTGGTAGAACGTTGGACTTCGGAGCCGAAGGTTCAAGAAAATCGTAGAATCAGTATCACACTAGCTCGTGTATTAATCTCTATGTCTATCATCGTGCACATACTTTGTCGTCGGAGATGTATTACATGTGATGTGTGGTCATATTACTGCATGGAGGAACCTTAATTTAAAGCGAATTTATTTTTCATTTGAATATGTTTTTTCTCATTATCTACAAATGTCGCTATCCTGTACGAACTCTAAGGTTACCTTAGTCATTGCTCAGGTGGGAATTAAGGTTACCTTACGCTGTTTCGAACAGGATGCCCCAGGCCTTTATCGACCCAAGTGTTTCTCAAGTATGATTGCTGTACATGATGGCACTGGCATTTCCTGTTGCAGATGTATCGGTGAGTTTGTCCGGGAGGTCGTCATACACGGGACAAGTGTCGGTGACCTACGCTGGGGTTGAAGGTCGGGTGTGCGCAGACGGCTGGAACGACCTTAACGCCGGCGTTGTCTGCAGGGAGCTGGGCTTCACGAAGGGCACCGCCTACAAACATTACAGGTCGTCCTTCTCTTACTTCGACTATACTGGGCCCTACTGGACCTCAGAGGTCAACTGTACCGGAAGTGAAGACGCATTGGCGGATTGTTCTCATATAGGCTGGGGTAACGTCACCGCCTGTCGTAGTGGGCATTACGCAGGAGCACTCTGCATTAATAAAGAGGGTATGTTGATAACCACTTACATGTTTCAAACATTAATGTGTGTGTGTGTAACGTAACTAGTTCACTTTCCTATTAGTACTCGCATCGTCACCAAACTAAGACTGGCATAATATCATTAAACACGTGCATCATTCATTAACAGCATCTGCTCGTGATTTATAGACCACCTTCATACGTCTGCAACCACAATTCTTTAATCTCAAAACCACCGTCTGCCCCTTTCACGATAAATGCCTGGTTACTGATTTCAATTAATAACGAATATTATTATTCAAATATTTTAAATATGTGTATATTATCTGAACCAAATTATTACAGTAGTTCAATGTAAGATAATGTCTAGGTCTCGGTATTTATTGTCACGTCTATGATGTTATTTCTATGTTACAATGGATTATGTTAGGTCTATGTCTCACCGTATGTTGTTATATCTAGGTCTGTTCTACCGCCTCAGTGACGGCGGCTCTCAGTGGGGACGGGTGGAGGTGTCGGTTGAAGGACGGTGGGGAACGATCTGTGACCGGTACTGGGACAAACGCGAGGCAATGGTCATATGCCAAACCTTCGGTTTCGACGACGGCGACACTTACTACGGCGAGTTCAACACCACGGCAAGAGGTCTTGTGTGGGAGACAAACCTGAGATGTGTTGGAGGCGAAAAGTCTCTCAATGAGTGTCCACACGAAGGCTGGACCGCGGCCAAATCCTTGTCATGTTCTGATCATGGTAGAGATGCTGGCGTATTTTGTTACTCGAAGGGTAAGACATTATGTAACAGCATTCATCTGCAAGAATAGAATACAAATTTTGAAAATTGAAATACACATGATTGTTACTCGCTCAAATAGCAATGACAAATGCAAATGTAGTATTTGTAGTTCTCTTTGAAATGTACATATCTAATTTAGTTAGCCAAGTCATGTTCGTATGATATCCTATGTCCATCACGTGACTATTGCAGTAAAACTGAGCACTGGCATTGGTCGTGCTGTCCAACATGGCGGTGTGATGTGGAACCAGGGAGGACACTGGCTGTACGTTTGTGACACGGGCTTCACGGACAAGACGGCTCGTGTCGTCTGCCAGAGCATTGGCTTCACTGATGGCAAGTCCATCTGCTGCTCTGCCTACGGGAACGAACGAGTCAGGGACAAGATCCAAATTACCAACTTCACGCTGAAATGCAACGGCGATGAAAGCTCAATCGAAGAATGTGGAGTTAACGAAGCGTGTACCTCGAAATACTATGCGTCTGTTGTCTGCTCAGACGAACCCATAAAGCTTACTAATGAGAGTAAGTTATTTCTATTTAATTGGAAGCTTTGGATTAAACGTAAGCATGTATTGTTTCCCAATGTATAGCATATAAATAGTGGTATGCTTAAACGTTACAATCTATGTAAGATATACAAAGGTATGTGAGCATGATTAATTTGATATATTTTACTGAGAACTAGTCCTTGTCAAAGACTTCATTTTTAATGAAGTTTTGCAATGTTTTATCCCGCCCCGGGGACCCGGCATCAATGTTCGCGGAAGTTCCCTTTCTGACGCGATATTGATAGGATGCGATGTCTGTAGAGTGGCAATGCAGTTATCATCCTTGGTCTTGT
>JAUTBT010002013.1:0-10336 GCA_032361225.1 Lepetodrilus schrolli
GTTGTCGCATTTATGTCTAAAAGCTTGAGGTCGCATTAAATTAGTGACGCATTAATTTCCTGATTTACAGTATGCGTATGTGTACGATAGATCAATCATTTGATCGATAGAAGGCGCTGTATATTTAAAATGTAGCTTCTTCGAGATCAACTACTAGTATTCCATATTTTGTGTTCTACTCTTCATTATTATTGTAGATTTTTTTTCATGCTGCATTTTAACCCATATCGTTATTAAATATTCATCGTCGTGTATTGGGAAACGATTGCCGCTCTGATGTACACCATTCACTCCCCACCACATTATAGTCCGGCCGGTAATGTTAAAAACACGCACTGTTTAACGCAGGTAACTGACATTTTATACACTGTTAGGAAATGCGCTAAACTACCAATTCCAAAATTACAACTTCGTACATCGCAGAATGAAAATTCGGCCTAACCTATTACAAATTATGTCAAATACGCGGAGGGATACCGTTCATGTAAAAGTGATTTACATATTCGAACACCAATGACAATTGGTCACATGAGATTCATCAATCAATAACAAGGGCTACCTAAAAATACATTTAAGCAAGTAAAGTTTTGCAAAGTATGCCTTTAAGATATCGAGGTCCTGATCATAAAGGAGAAGATATACGAGTTTTCCCCTTAATACTAGTAAGCTCACGAATTGTATCTAAGAACTATTGCATCCAAGGAATCAAATTAAAATCTCTATCCACGTTTTGATACCATCCCTGGGCCCAAAGCATCTTCTGTTTTGCACGAACTGTACTATTTCTTAACAAAGTTCATAACGACGCCTTTTGGTAGTTATAATGCTTGGCAAGTGCCACATGTATACCTGAACACACATACTAGTATACATGGGCGTGTGTGTGCGCTTTCCAATTGAAGATAACAACAAATCTTATTAATGAGGGATTGCGCATTACGTAAAATAAAACCTGCGTGACATAACCGTTGATAACGATATGTTTCACCTGTGAGTATACATGCATTGACAATAGTAATATTCATGATATTGTCATGTGACCAATTGTCATTGGTGTTCGAATATATGTAAAACGTTGTTACATCATAGAACAGCACCCCTATATTTAATAAAAGTGTGATGTGAAATAGTATTTGGTTAAATAGACATAATTTGTATTCGGCGATTACGAAGTTGTAATTTTGGAATATTGGTTGGGTATACGCAATTTCTAATACGGTGGCAAATTTGAGTGATTTGCGTTCACTAGTTTTTGTGTAACGGTGCCAAACAGGGAGTTTGTAACATTACCTGCCAGACTTTAAGCCACATGCTGAATGCGCTACTCAGCAATTGGAACTTCTAACTTACGGTATTCACATCGGAAGTAACCGTCCTTTCGGCAATCTCTTTTTAAATACAGTGTTCATAGGAAAGGGAAACGTTACGAGTAAACGTGCGTGTGGTGGTACGGCGCGAATATTCTGCCCACGAAGTTTATAATGAGTGATATTAATTAAGACCATATTTTAATCTAATATGCTGGTCTGACTAGTCAACTAGCGATCGTATTACAAGCTTTATCCAACATATGCGATGATTCTAGCGATTTGATTGGTCGAGAGGTGTGCCGTCAAAAGACGTACATCCCGGTTTAGCCGTAGTTAAAAGTTGTGACCTCATAAATGACTGTGACCTCATTGCGACAACCCTCGACTAGTACGTTAGAAAGACATTCTACATGAATATTCGCGTTCGCTTTCTTAGTATGTAGATCTATTATGATTTTGGATAAATTCGTTACCAGCGTGATTTCTTGGGCATAGTTGTGTACATGATGACATTTCTCGTAAAATTCCGTATACACCGGAAATCACGCTGGTAACTAACAGCAGAGTCGAGGAAGTCATCGGCTTTTCTTTTATGACTAAAGCAAATTTGTTTCGCTATGCTCAGTGCATTCATTCTAGTCCATACATATTTCGCCACCAATCCTCGCAATGTCAAGCAATACATATTGTACTAATTGTTCACACTCCCAGTCGATCCCTTCGCTCCATTAATAAGTGCCAACTTGTCCGACTTGTCCGACTTTTCACTAAAACGACAATGGGTGATAGGGCATTCGCTGCTGCGGTCCGCTTCTCTGAAACAGCCTTCCCGTAGCTCTCAGATCCATACCTTCTAAATCCTCCTTCACATCTGAACTTTAAAAACATCTGTTCCTAGTCTTTTCCTACATGTATTTATCTCTACTGTAAGCGCCACTGAGCAACTTCGGGTGGATATTAGGCACTATATACGTACATTATTATTATTATTATTATTATTATTATTAATATTATTATTCTTTCCAGATACTGGGGACTATTATTACATACGCCGTGGTTATCCAACAACTGAACCTAACCGGCGACACTGACTCGGACATAACCAACAACGCAACACGTCACTGAAGTGTATAAAATAACAGAACAGAACAGAATTTATTCTAATAATTCTAAAGTTCTAATAATAACGATAACTGTGTTCAAGCATATGTTTCACATATTGAAAACATATTTATATCAGTTTGCCATGTTTGCTTGAATTGGTCAATTAATACCAGCTTAAATGCATACAATCACGGATAGTTGTCCTCAACTTCTTCCTCACGTTTCACTGGTTATAAATATTTTATTATTTATTGAATTAGATTACCGTAACTATAAATGACGGCAGATCACTAAATGAAAACAAAAACAAGGTGTTACCCCTCTATACTGAGTCGCACCACCTCGAGTTATGTCCCCTTATTGCAAACGTATATGCAAAAAGAAATACGTACATATGCAGATTACTTTACCGGACGTTTATACTGGAGATTCAAGTAAAATGGAATTTAATGTACCGTACAGCTGTGTAAAGAGTATGTATGTCAAGTGAATGAACTTTGCAGTTGTAACTATGAACTAGTCCAAAACGAGCATAAATATCTGTGATTGCATGCTTTTAATGCTACATTCTACTATCGGGAGGAAATGAGGTAGCCATATTTTATTATTTTATGTTCTAAATTGCGTCTGCATAATATATATATATATATATATATGCCCCAAATCCATATATTGACCGGATAGTACTCGCTGGAAGCATTATACGGCATATAAAGCACGACTGAGGGCAAATACAGCCCAGTGAAAGTGGACAAGTTTGGACTTCAATTGAGATATTTTAAAAACTAAATGTATGTGCCTTGCGTGGGATTTGAACCCACGGCCACGGAATCACTAAAATATAATGATTCCATGTACACTACTGACTGCGCTAAATATACTAAGTGCATTTTAAAGGCATACAATTACGTGCATTGATGGTGGTTGGTATTTATTGTATGAGTGGCCTCCCTTGGGGAGAAGTCCGTGAATAAACATGTATGCAGGCTGAGCTCGTCTTCTCAAGTGTATTATACCTTTAACACAGGCAACGGGGTGGGTGGTAGCGCAATGGTAGAACATTTGGACTTCGGAGTCAAATGCCCCGGGTTCAAGTACCGTCCCGGGAGCCTGGTATCAATGTTCGCAATAGTTATCTTTCATGATAAGATGCGCTGTCTGTACCGTGGCAATGCAGTTATCCTCCTTGGTCTGTCAGGTTTCCTAATGCCCTAAACTGACAAGATGTGATATGTGAAATAATCTTGAAAGCGGTCCTAAACGCCACTTAAAACGACTCATACAAATAGGTGATTTACCTATGCCCGGCATTATTATTGCTCATATGTTGTGTCGGACACATAATATCACGTCGCGGGATAATCAAGTTGTGCCCAGCTTTAAGCTTTGCTGATGATTGGCTGACAAGCACTATCACTATCTGGGAGACTTGACAGCTCGCGAATAGGGTTTATTGACTGTTACCAGTCCATATACTGAACAGTGGTGTACGACATGGAAACAGCGATCTGACCCCGAAATTACACAACCTTTCTGAGTGAGATGTCATGCTAAACGTAGTGATGTTCACAATTCCCCATGTCAAAAATTCAGCTGAGCGTGATATCGTACTCAAATAGGTGTCGTAACCTCGGGGGCCGATGTTAACGAATTCAATGTGTATAGTTAATAGTCTTTTGGATTCCTATGGTACCACTCGGACTGTAGGACACGTCAGCGCGACAACGCCCCAACATAATTTGTTTTTCTATTGGAAAATATCAGAAGCGTACCGATATTGTTTGTATGCATACCACCATGCTGATACAGTCTATAGCAAGTCGAATGAATGATTGGAAATTAATCATTAATAGACACGACGGGTGGTTGTACGGAACGGGCAGAGTAGTGTTGTATTATTGTGTAGTTCCTAGGTACGGTCGGTGTTTTGATTGTAAGGTCATCGCAATGTATGCTAGATGCATATTGTATGACTTGTGGTATTTTCAGTCGTATAGGTGCATTGTTAAGACACGTACGTGCACGATTAGTTAAATCCCAGGGGAAACGATTAGATGCTGTATTATGATGTAATAATCGTTCAGACTCTGAAATACGATCACAGTAAATTCACGGGTTACGTATGTGGAATAAATAATCGAGGGTAGCTCTCGTTGTCAAGCCACAGTGTGGACAAAGTAGTAAGAGAAGGAAACTAAAACTCACTATCCAGAAATCCAAATCTACAATCTACTTCTTTCAACCACCAACCTTTAGGTTTACTCTTTGGATATTTGTTTCTGAAAATAAAATACGCTGTTTGGTAATAGGAAGATGAGCACAAGAACTATCAACGTTAAATTATTCTATCTTGGAGTGTTTCCCTTTAGCGTGTACTGCTTCCATGTCCTGTGTGCGCACCGTTCATGAGACAAATGACCAAATTACTACACGAATAATTAACCAATCGAGTATATTTTTACATATATATGTTGGAAATTGACGTCGACATTGAACATCAATGTAACCAGGGTTGTATATAGCTGTATTTAGATTTTGAAGAGGTTTTCTTCAGCTGTACTAGAATTGCCATAGTGAAACAATGGGCAAATTTACAAGCATAAACGCGTACGGTGACACACGAACTATATACACTAAATACATTATAGTAATATCAATTGACCATATTTTAATGGATTATCCCGGTGTAACTGGCCTTCTAGCTATCGTAGAAGGCGTTGTACACTCGAGGGACATCCCGAGCCGAGTCCGTCTTCGGCCATTCGATTATGACTAAGATAAGCACATGCTTCCCTCTGGTCTCAGTAAATATATTTTCAAGCAGGCTTTTGGCCAGCATAACTGATAAATGATACTTGCGCATGTAGGTTATATTATCATAATACTAGGAATATAAATATATAGTCTGCGCGAGACGCATGGCTAATATTTACAATCACTATTTCAAAGTAAAACGATGAATCATTGCCAGTAACCACAATGCGTGTAACATGTGTTGCATATGTGCCAAGTTCTGAGCCAATACATATTTATAACTAAAGCAGTTGAATGTGAATTATGAATTTCTATATCTAGGGCACACGATACAACGTTGAAGAACCAGCTTCAACAGGCATACAGGCATGTGTACTACTGTAGTTGTATTCTTTTAAATAGAGCCCCTGTTTTTCTCAAATTATTAATCACAAACAAGTCTACGGGAAGTTTCTTTTATATATCATTTGGCCAATGAGTTTAATGAATTCAGTAATATATTAACACGAATTTGAGATTCTATTTATTACATAACTGTAGAAACTATTGTAATATCGATTTTCAGTCACAAACACTAGATATGCAACTGTCTTGGGAACTGGGTTAAAGCACGCGGATAAAGCATATATAGTTCCAAGTAAATGTGTAAATATCAATAAATTAAGTCCCAAGAAGCTCTAAAAGAGGTATTAAAAAAAACTTTGATATTGCGTATGAATACAATTATAAAACTCCATTCAGTTAATTCGAGTTAAAATATGTATATTTATAGCATGGGTTTATTGCACTCCCAAACTCCTATGTTGTATAAATGCTGTACACACAATGCAAGTTTTAACTCCCTGGATGCACATTAGAAACGATATATATATACATAAATGTATGTCTCAGGAGATACATACTAATATGTTAACGTGTATGTGCTAGTCATTCCTAACTTGCATTACATCGGTTTCGTCATTAAAAGGCTATACCAAATATATTATGTTGGAGTTTTACCCAATAATGTTATGTTAGGAAATTATTCATCGATTTAACACATACAATGTGTATACAAGTACATGAGCATTAGCCGTTGTCAGATCTAATACATAAGTATACATAGCATACAATGTACCCGTACCTATCTGTTATGTACACATATTTACTATCCGTTATGTATTCCATGGACACATATTTACTATCTGTTATGTATTCCATGGACACATATTTACTATCTGTTATGTATTCCATGGACACATATTTACTTACTATCTGTTATGTATTCCACGTACACATATCTACTAACTGTTATGTATTCCATGTACACATATTTACTATCTGTTATGTATTCCATGGACACATATTTACTTACTATCTGTTATGTATTCCATGTCCACATATTTACTAGCTGTTATGTATTCCATGTACACAAAGTTACTTACTATCTGTTATGTATTCCATGTACACATATTTACTATCTGTTATGTATTCCATGTACACATATTTACTATCTGTTATGTATTCCAGCCGACATCTACATATATTTCATTCATAATACTTGGTGGCAGTTTGTGCCATAAGATTGCACTCTAAATGATACATTCAGATTCAAATTCAACGAATTGTCACTCATTAACTGATATTTTGGCAGTAATGAATAATTTTGGCAGTTTTGTGATGCTTTCTGGCCGTGGTGACTCCCTCATTATGGAACCTGGCCTAGAGTTAACGAGGAATCTCTTCGGGGTTGATGACCCGGATATCAGCATCGTCTGTCGATGGGTCAAGGTCATTTGATGGACAAATGGCATTGGCGATACGTACCCACAAGATTCCAACGACGCTGTTGGCGCGATATGCGACATGGAATCGGGCGATCTGATGCGGTATGACGGTCGATGGTATTCTCTCCCAATCGTAAAATCTGGAGAGACCGAACATCGTGGCTTCACTTTTGGGAGATGAAATGTCAGTCGCGGTTTAACAGTGTTCCTAAACGTATTGTCTTTGCTTCTATTTGACGTGTTGCGTGAAGGAACTCTGTCGTTGGTATCTACACGTGCCTCGTTGACTGTCTTGCCGTTCACGGACAGATCATCCCTGCCTGGAGCTTCATATGGAGACCTCTCGTTTATTATACCCTGATTAAGAGGAGTCTTTTGAGGTTTAGACGTCCGCCCAGATCTTACGTTATGTCTTCTTGATGCAGATCTGGAGTTGATGATCGGCAATTTCCCGCTATCGTTATCAGTTCTTTCTCGGGGGGTCTCGCTTTTCTTAGGTGAGGTTTCTTTTATGTTACTGTTGCTCCCATCTCTCTGTACAGTAACAGGAGGCAGTCGCTGCTCTGTTCGTGGCGCGTTCCCAGGAGGTTGCATTACAAGCACTGGCGCCTTGTAAACCGGAAGTGTACGTTTTACTGTCACCGGCATCTCCTTCGCTTTCTCTACTTCTTGTGATCTGTTTGCTGTTCTGTTCTGGTTAGTGGGTTTCTGTATGAGGACGGGAAGACGAGCTTTATCTTCTATTTTCAGCTTAAATAGTTTAAGCCGGGGATGTGGAGGTATTGCAGTCTGACCAGAATGAACAGCTTGGGGTTCTACTTTAACAACAGGCAGTATCTTCTGTGGAACATATTGGATTTGATGCACACCGTAGACACGTGCGAGCGTCCTCTGCGCATTCCTGTCGGAAACGCGGGGAACATACGGTAGCTTGGTATACGTATTCCGTACTTTAGTTTGTTTGGCCAATGAATCGTTGCCATCTTGTTTAGGTGACTTGCGCGACCTGTTCTTCCGCCAATGCACATCCGGGTACCTTACAGGAACACTCAGGCTATTGCTATGCTGTGAAATATGATCACTGCGCTTAGCGTGTTTGCTTCCAGTTTCATTGATAGTCTCGAAGGAAACCTCTCTTTCAATATGAATGTCCTGGACCACCTCCTCATCACTTTCGTTGCTCGTCAATATATCCGAACGAGATCGTATAAATTCTTCATGATCGGCTATAATGCTTCGTGAGAGTTCGTGTATCTCCGCTGATATTCTGTCTATTGTGATCATGTGATCACGCGTGCCTGATATAAGTCGACGTGATCTTGTCATGAATTTCAGATGTGGGTCCGATGGATCTGAAAGTATGAAATAATTGGTCATCGTTAACACGATCACATGTAATATATCGTGTTAAATCTATTCAATCGTTCACTCTTCTAGTAGATATATGTTTGCAGTTAACTGAAACGGTCTTCATTCCACACACACATACACACACACACACACACACACACACACACACACACACACACATACGCGCGCGCACACACACACACCTGCAACAATTTACAAATACAAGTTGATATGGTAATACAAAAAATAACGGTGACTCTTTGAAACAGGCCTTTCGCCCTTTACTATAGAGTTCATCAGTTTGCAAATATATTTTAATATATTTTAATATTGCACACACACACACACACACACACACACACACACACACACACACACACACACCCACACACACACACACACACACAAACACACACGTACAAACACAGACACACATAATCAATAAAGATCACACCCCTACATTGAGGAAAATGTCCATTAAATGACAGTAAATGCACCTGGTGGTCGACTACTAAGTTAAGACAGAACATTCGTATGTACTGTATTTTGTAAGGGGGCGACCAAATTGTGTGCGTATAATTTATATTGTGTGTATGTTACAGTCAATGTCTAAAATCAGGCAGTTTGTCAAATGTATTACATTTTCCGTGAATTTCAATTCATTTAAGCAATGTTTAACAAGCCTGAAATGACAAAAATTACTGCCTTTATTTGACAGATTGACCGGCGTGAGTTTGATGAAAACAATTGAAGATAATGCATAGGTTTTTGTACATATTCACACAGGATTGCATACATTTTTATATGTATTAACACAGAATTGTGTGAATACCTATAAAATGTACACATTATCTTCTTTTTTTTTCAACAAACTCACGCCAGTCAATCTGTCAAGTAAGGGGAGTCATTTTATCATTTAAGGCATTTAAAGAAAGAAAGTCACTGAAAGTTGCAAACATTTTACACATTGCCTGATTTTAGAGATTGATTGTAACATATATACGCGTACATGTATTACAATGAATGAAACGTCACTATGTCGGTGATGAACCATGACCAACCAATGGTAAAACTAGACTAGGCAATGGGATGCATGGTAGGGCAAAAGAACAAATCGGATGCAATGGAACACAAACTTCAGACATTACTAACACTGATTGTAAAAAAATAAATGTTTCGGAATTACAAATCCAACCAATCCAATTCCTCGTATTCGCTGTTTGATTGCCGGTCGAAATTTAGCCATGTCCGATGTGTTTCGCGGGTCAATGTTTAAGTGAGAGGCTGTCATTGGTTTTCGCCCCTAACAATCACATTAATATTTCCCGTTTCATCTCAATTTGCAGAGTTTTTTTTCATGGCATGCAGGCGCCATTGGGAACACATTATATTACTAATGAATTGGATATATTTCCGATGCATGTCTCATCAAGGAAGATGCACAGATCAATGCCCCACCTTATACATGCTACTGGACTATGCCCTGTGGGGACAGGGGCTGAGCAAGGGAACTAATTGGACGTTAAGGGCCATACGAAAACAATACCTAAATTACAGGGTCCGGCGTTGACCGTAATCTACACCGATAATGGTAGCAAACAGGAAATAGGCAAAGGGAAACTCTATTACCCGTCAAACATCATGTCATGCCCCTTAAGAGTAATGTAAGTCATTTCGCGTGTATCACTCTCTACAGACAGCTCGGTTATTGATGTTGTTGGTCCACATTCACAGTACTAGTGGTATATACGGCTGTACGATTAACAGCAGAAGTCATATGCTAGAGAGTGTACGTCCATGAAGTACGTCTACAGTCACATCAGTCTATAAGTATTGTGCGAAAGTACTGTATGAATAGCAGAGAATAAGGCATAGCAAGTCATTCCATTTCAAACGTTTATCCAAGTCACATTAAAAGGACATACACACAGGTTATTTTAACTATTCCCGTTATTAGTTATTAGTATTGCTCATATGTTCACCCAGCAGAGAATGGGTACCCGGAAGGATGAGATGGACATGTGAATGATAACCTTGTAGCGCCTTGAACGG
>JAUTBT010002014.1:0-10335 GCA_032361225.1 Lepetodrilus schrolli
TTAACCTTGTGGTTCCCCCTACTTCAGACAATGACACTGCATGATGTTTTAACCTTGTGGTTCCCCCTACTTCAGACAATGACACTGCATGATGTTTTAACCTTGTGGTTCCCCCTACTTCAGACCATGACACTGTGTGGTGTTTTAACCTCATGGTTCCCCCTACTGCAGACAATGACACTGTGGTGTTTTAACCTCGTGGTTCCCCCTACTGCAGACAATTACACTACATGGTGTTTTAACTTCATGGTTCCACTACTGCAGACAATGACACTACATGGTGTTTTAACCTTGTGGTTCCACTACTGCAAACAATGACACTAAGTGGTGTTTTAACCTTGTGGTTGCCCCTACTGTAGACAATGACACTAAGTGGTGTTTTAACCTTGTGGTTCCACTACTGCAAACAATGACACTAAGTGGTGTTTTAACCTTGTGGTTCCCCCTACTGTAGACAATGACACTAAGTGGTGTTTTAACCTTGTGATTCCCCTACTGTGTTCCATTGGATTTTGTAATGTTAGAAGACAACAAAATCAATTTAATTAAAAATTTAGTGAATAACTGATATTTTTGTATACTAGTACGTGTTTATATATTTTCAGAAAGTGAGTTTGGTACACAAACTACTCGAATGTGCATTAATTATTTCCGATTGAGTCCGACGTTTGGTATAACTGATTTATGTAAATGTGTATATGTCAATTAACTCATAATTCACCTTGTAACACAAACTCATCATGTGCTCCCAAAAGGATCCTATTCCACTTTGATAAGTTTACTATAAAACAAAGTGGAATAGTATCACAAGACGTATTAAACACGATCATGCAAATCATATCTGTTAATATTAATTGCAGCTCTCAAAACTGAAGAAAGTTATTGCATTCAATATGTGGTGGAAATCTACTGTGTAATAATGATTCCATAATGAACTATTTGATTATTTGTGTTTCTCGTGCTTAGGTGAAATGTACACGTTTTTGACAGCTAGTTCACTCTCTCTCGATAAAGCTGTTTGTCGGCAGGTTTCAATGGTTTATTACATTAAAATTATTATATTGAATAATTAGAATAACCCACTTGATACGAGTGGTTACGGAAAATATGTCCCTCGTGATATTAATGTTCAAAGTTCCTTGCTAAAGCTCAGAACTGTGAACATTAATTTCACTGAGGACATAGTTTATGTAATCACTCATATCTCGTGGATTATACTCTAAATCTCACCCTCGAGTGTTTTAGTGTTTTGATCTCGTCCTATGACTGGATAAAAGTCGGACAAGTCCTCGTATTTATGTTTCTTTCATCACAGGCACTTGAAGCAGGCCATTAATTTGATTTTCAAAAAACTTTCCCGGTAGGCTCGTGCATTCTATTTGATCATGTCACTGCACAGAATTGAGAATATTTACTGTGAACGTCAGAAATAAGGTGACTTTTCTGATATAAAAGTCAGATGGCTTACATACCCTTGAATGCCAGTAAATGGGACCTACATTCTGGCAAAGGTGTTTGATATATCATGCAAAGTCTTCATAGCTCATCTCCATGTACTGTATCCATACCATGTAAGAGGAAATTTTCATGGTGCATCATTTTCGTGGCTCAAGATGTTTCAAGGATTGTTGATTACCTGTCTGCTTTACAGGAACAGTTTAAGAACTACATGTAAAAGAATAACAATATTTAATGGATAGAGTACAGCACACACACACACACACACACACACACACACACACACACACACACACACGTGCGCACGCACACACGCATACATACACACACACACACACACACATACACACACACACACACACACACACCCTAGAGCTAAGTCAACATAACACTATTAATAACAGAACGGGTGTTTGCTATTTACTAATTGGATTTACAAACCTGATTTCAAAATGTTCAAATTCCGAAATACAGATTCAATAGTTGGGAATCAAACTCAGGCCGGCCTCCAAACTGGACACCAATACACCACTGTGCTAGCCAGAGCCTTAGCCTACAGTGGCACCTGGGAACACACGAATGTCTAACCTCATTGTAAAGCTCATCTTACTTACATTCGAAGGGAAGTAACTCGTTTGGAAACTTCAATGTAAAATCCCTGCATAGAAATGTGGGAATTGTATAATTGATTTATTTGTTTAGTTTTGTCGTGATGTATCTCAGTTAACACTTACTTATTTTACAGACCTGCATGAAAACAAACTGGGAAAAGATCTGATTAATCAGTGAATGATAATTTTTAGGAAAATTTAATCATCTTCTATCTTTATGTTTTCTACAAATTGAAGAATCTTTTTAATGTACATTGCAATATTACAAATTCTCTTTTATTGTCAACTAATGCTACTAGATATACATATATTTTACATTCAATGACATCATAAATTGTGATGCAATGTCTGTAGAGTGGCAATGCAGTTATCATCCTTGGTCTGTCAGAACCAGCCGGTGCTCACAGGTTTACTGCAACATTCAGCGCTACGGATTTTGAAGCAATGTTTTATCTGTAAAATCAGTGAAGAGTTTTGAAGCAATGATTTATATGTGAAGTCGGTGAAGAGTTTTGAAGCAATGATTTATATGTGAAGTCGGTGAAGAGTTTTGAAGCAATGATTTATCTGTAAAGTCAGTGAAGAGTTTTGAAGCAATGATTTATATGTGAAGTCAGTGAAGAGTTTTGAAGCAATGATTTTTATATGAAAATGTACTTTGCATTTATTGATTATAAGTCAAGGAATTCTAAATCAAAGATTCTGTCAATCAGTTGACCTTGGAGCACTGTTGTGTTACTATGCACAGCATGATTCATTACCGCGAGTACTGAGCACTAAGTGTTTATGTCATAGATATTATGATCATCATGTGCTACGGATGGCCTAAGAGTCGTATTTCCTGGTGCACTTGGATCATTCTTCACTAGTATTGTTATCTCATCCACGATCACAAGTGCGACCAATGAAGTGGATTATCACAAAACCTGGCAAGTTGCGTTTTATCACTTGAGAATTCACAGTTAACAATAGTTTTCATTTTTTCATGAAAATATTTTCTAAACATTCTTAGTGTACATTCTAAGTGTACATTTCACAATCACATATAACAGCTTGGGTTATATACTCCCCAGAGTGTTGAGATGGTCAAGTGAGTATGCACTTAACAACTGCTAGTATTATGATATGTGCCTCACAAGTGAATTAATTATTATGAAATCATTCAAATAATGTTACACATATTTGTCTGTATTTGCTGTCAATATTTGATTGCAAATAGTACTTCGTTGTGATTATCTGATTGGTCGAGGTATTAGTATACACACACACACACACACACACACACACTATATATATATATATATATAAATCCGTCCAGGGTATGCAGTACAACTATAACACACGTGTGTTGTTTTCACATAATGCCCTATCAACTGTGATAGCCAGAGCCTTAAATTAACTGATTGTGCTACCATTGTGATGATCTGATTGGTCAAAGTATTAGTAATACATTTCCCATCCAATGAAATTTTTTCTTACAAAATGGTCATGGCATATCTGGCCCTGAGATTATGAAACCTTTTGAGTACAATTTCATTCTCAAGCTCAAATTTTATATGAGGATTTATGAACAAAACTTTGAGTTGAGCATGAAATTGTACTCAAATACATTTCGTAATCTTGGGACATGATTATTATGGAAAGATACAATAAGAAAATGAATACTCAAAGGAGTGTGTGCACTTTGAAATGTTGAAATGAGAAATTTCTGACCAGTAAATCTGAATATTGATAGTATCAATTTTAATAGAGACCCACCTGCTATATTTATATATTTATATATTTCTATATTTCTATATTTATATATTTATATATTTCTAGATGTCCAGTTAGTCTTACAGTTTTTTATCCTAGCATAATCAATGCTGTCATAGAGAGTTCTGCCAAATACATCAACTCAGTTCTGCTGACCAAATACATCAACTCAGTTCTGCTGACCAAATACATCAACTCAGTTCCACACTTTCATCCATTTCTAGTGTAAATCCATCATTCAACCAAAACAACTTCCGACACACGGTCTCATGAAACACAATTACATCTTTCATTTAAGAACAAAATTTAATTGGGGTTTACAGCCACTTTGAAATTTTTTTCATTTATATCATAGCTAGTCAGTGTAGGGCAGGAGGAAGCCTGCAACATTAGTAACATTAGTAACATTACTAACAATCCATAACGTTGAGTGTGGCAGTAAACATGTGAGGACCGTCATCCTAGAAGATGTTAAACGATGTTAAACGATGTTAAACGATGTTAAACGATGGTACTTGTTTGGCGTCCAGGGGTACAGCAAGGACTGGTCGGCTCGGAGTCGGTCTACTGTGTCTGAGTGGGGTATTCATGTTCTATCTGCGGCATGTGATATTCCAAGTGAGCTAGCACTATAAAAACTGGTGGAAATCCAGACTAGTACAAGCAGTACATATACATGCAAGTCATGATGTGAGTGACAAAATCTTGAAAGTGGACTTAAACCCCAACTCAAACAAACAAAACTTCAAATAACTAATAAGCAAAGGAGCAAATTTTCATTTTTGACCCTGTTACTAAATGTTAGAGCTGAAACAAATATCAAAATTGCAATTTGAATATTCATTTGTAAGTATTCTATTCATATTCATTTGAAATCTTATTATATATTTTAATGTGCTACAAGGTGACATTTCCAGTCATATATTGACACCAGATCAATTAAAACAAATATCATCACACATCTCAAATGTACTGTCAGTACATTTCCATTATTGTGTTTTCTTTCTAGAAATTGAGCAGTAACACTGAAATAAGGTCTCAATGGTTTTATGGGAAAACGTGCAATCTACAACTCTTCTGCAAATGTGTTCGAATGTTTAAGTGCTTCTTTACTATTTGAATATTTGTAATTTCATATTCATTTGCCAATATTCAAATATTCAAATATTCATTTCAGCTGTACTAAGTTTCTACATTGTTGTCATAGTTACCTTCAGATAATATTGTTCTTTTCATTGATGTTTTGATTTCAGTGTTTAAAAATAAACAACGTTAAGTGAAATGATGATTTATTTATATAGTGATTGCAAGTACAAGTACATCTTTCTTCTATTCACGAGGAGCTGGTCTGCCATGGTCACCAGGCTCGGGTCACAGCAGCGGCTATTAACTGAGACTGCTGACAATTAGACACCAGGTTCCGAGTGTATTAATTTTAAAATTAAATAATGGCTTCCAAATTAAGTTTTATCATGCTAGTTTTATGACAGAAACTGTTACAATGTGTGGAACTATATTGCCAATGTGTGTGCAATCTGAATGCTGTGACTACGTGTAGCTTATTCACCAATACTGCTCACTACATGATCACATGTGTTGTCTGTGCATGTGAAAGTTATGTGAAAATTATGTGAAGCTGTTTTGGACAACAGTGCTGTGTTTGTATGTTTAGTATTGGGGTTTAGCGTGGCTGTCCGGATGCTACACTTGTTATTAATATTGCAGTAGGTTTTTGTTCTAAACAGGAGTTCTGTCCTCCTGCAGATCGCCGTTGTATTATGAATACAAAGGATTATGAAACATTTGAAGAAAATATTCTCATAAAACTTATAATTGTCAGAGGGTAATTAGAAAACAAATCCTATTTGTAGATTAGTAAAAATAAATCTTTAATAAAACAAAACAAAAAACATATGTAAAACAACTCCAAAATATTTGTCTGTGAATTCTTGTTGTATTAGAATATGTAATAGCTCTGTTAGTGACTCAAGATGATCTTGCCACTAAGTACATTAAATGATAGAAAAACATGACACAGAATTACGAGGATGTGTTCCGGTGCTCTGTTACCCGTGGACATGCTTGGAGTCCCGACATCCACATCAAGTGCCATCAGTATCACGTATATACCCTCATTGAAACCCACCTCATAATATAGGATGAACATTTTATGTATATTAAGGTATTTTGTTAAAGCCTCGCTATGATCTACGGTATTTGTGATCCACGTCCCATACCACTCGAGAGCATGTACACACACCTGCCAGTTTTGAAGCTCAAGTCTGTATGTAAATCATGTCATCAAGTCCTGGTCAGGCACCTGACTTGACATCGACTTGTGTACACTCCACTTGAACAAGATGGCTCAATCTGGAGTAAATGATGATCATCTGATTGTTATTTGTTCTTAAGTAGCCACAATGATGCTAGGTGGTAATCTGATAGCTGTTATTGTAATTATGGGTATCGAATGACACTGTCTGTAGTAATGATGAGTGGTGTACCTAGCACAGTATTGCTCCAATAGTGTGTGTGTGTGTGTGTGTTTTACAATTGGCTCTTAACTATTAGTTATTTACTGGAGATTGAAACGAATCATTCTCATTGGCTACTTCTTCATTGAGTGGCGGTGGAAATGATGGTGGTATTGGTGGTTGTGGGTCTTTACAATTTCATTCAGCATATTGTAGTTTATAGAGAATGAAAAAATTATTATCAACTTATACTTTGGACGTACTACATCACTGGTTAATGGCATGATGTTTGTAAATTCTGTTAAAGTCATTATTGATGTGAATATTTTTTTATGGTGATTTTCTTGATGGCTATCAGAAGACAGTGTTGAAGCTCTGTTGAAATATCCCAACTCTTGACGTGTTTTGACAATGTATGACCGTGGCTATCACTGGCCTACACAACAACGCAAGTGGCAAACTCCATCACAGGATGAGCAACACCAGCTACAACATGGACAACACCAGCTACAACATGGACAACACCAGCCAAACATAGAAGCAACAAACTTGCTAATTCAGGATGAAAATGTGCAGTATGCACCCAACCTTCAAATGGCGCCACACATAGAACCACACGTAGAACAACACGTGGAACCCCTCCAGAATGAACAATCGGTTCATCAACAACAAAATGGGTACTTACTGTATCCCCGGTACTATCAGCGAGGGTACAACTCTTCAAAGTTCCCCAGCTTCAGAATTCATTCTGACTGTCGCTACGGGAGCGTCAAGGCTATTCAAGGACTGTTAACAAAAGGTAAACAAGAACATTAGAAACTTTTAATTACAGATATTTCTTAGACCAGAGGTAGAATTAATCCCTGCCCACGGGCCAATTGGGTACTTAAAA
Source organism: Lepetodrilus schrolli (assembly GCA_032361225.1). NCBI lineage: Eukaryota > Metazoa > Mollusca > Gastropoda > Lepetellida > Lepetodrilidae > Lepetodrilus > Lepetodrilus schrolli. The sequence goes on from JAUTBT010002014.1 coordinate 7,191, forward strand.
CCATTGTCGGGTATGCTAACTTCATTTCTGGCGTGCCCTTTTCAAGCTTTTGGCCCTCTTGATTTTTAATAATTACTATTATTATTATCATCATTATTATCATTATTTGATATTAATTATTGTAGGTAGTAGCATCCTGACTTATGATAATTTTAAGAAATTATCAAATTTAACATTACAAGAATGTGTTTTGTTTCGGCTAGAATCGGTCATTAATGTAAGTCGAGGTTCTATCAAGTAAATAATCAGCCGTTGTTTGAATTAGCGAATGTCCGAATCAGTCATGATTCGTGAAGTTCAAAGTTCATGTTTGAGGCTCCACGACAGAATTTATTATTTTTATAAAAAAAAAAAGACAAAACAATATTATTTTTAAGATGCTTGATTAATTATAATAAGCTTGACCAGATATAATTAAATATATACTATCTAAGAGCATAGTTGCATTTATAATTTAAACTGTATGTTTTGGAAATAATTAGAAATCTTGGACCTGATCTATTTGAAAAGTTGTAATTATTGGAACTTTAGTTGTAAAAGAGGCCAGACATTGATAATTGTCCAAATTCATTTTGATAGTATTTATTATATAGTTAATAGTATATAGTCATTGTCGACGATTAGAGACAAGGCTCAGAGGGTATTAACTGTTTTAAATCATGGCTTCAAAATTAAGTTATATAATGCTAATTTTATGAGAGAAATTGTTACAAATGTGTGGAACTATATTGTAAATTTACGCAATCTGAGAGGCGTGTTCATGTTGGGAAGCTAGAGCTCGCTTGAACACCGATACAGCAGACTGCACTTTTTTTCCATGCTTGTGTGAATAGTAGTGCTTGCATTCAGAACAATTACACAACATCGCGTTCTAGCCGCACCTGTATGGATAGCTACGCTTGCATTCTCACGTGCTGTCCGTGTATATGTGATATCGGCTCCTCCATTCAGAACAGATTACACGAGCCATCACAAACTTCATTTGTGTTTATACTTCATCATACAGAAACTGTTGAGGGGAATATGCTTGTATCCAGAAACAGGATGCATCATTTCTTTAATTTATAGTCAAAACAATATTCATATGAATCTGTCATATTTTATTATATTTAGATAGATGAGCCCTGCATATGTGTTTGAAAATACACAGTAAATAGTAAATAGTAAATAGTATATAGTAAATAGTATCGCCTCCCAGAGTGCATGCATATGTATTTTACCTCAAAATATACTGCACCAGTTATCACTTTAATCAACAATTAGGATTTAAAATTTCAATTCATTTTCATCATTCAGATTGTTAAGTGTAAAAACATTCATAATTTAACACTAGCCTTGTTAAGGCAGTCTGTACGTGGATGAATTCTATTTGAGTGATTCTGTGGTCGTGTGTTCGAGTCCCACACACGGCTCGTATTCTTACAAAATATCTCAAGTGAAAGTAGTCCAGACTTTATATGCCCACAGCTGTGCTTTATATGCTGTATAATGCTCCAAGCTATCGTTATCTGGACATTATATGGTTTTGGGGGCATATAAAGTTTGACTGGCAACTCTAGTTAGATAAATGATCACCACACACCTTGAATGACATAAACAGGATGCATCGTTATTTTCATAGTTTTCTGATGGTTTATAAATGTCAACACGTGTTTGTCCATGCAGTGTTGTTGTCCCATGGTTGAAGCCCAACCACTAGATATTACATGATTTGTGTCGAAAGAGTTGAGTCATATTCTATGGATATTTCTGTGTATGATAACATCCTAGTAACAGTTGATTCGTGAAAAAGAATGTCCGAGCCCCACCGAGCCCCACCGTCATGTGTAGTGAGTCTACTTTAGCTGACTGTACTTCTGTAGTATGTGTAGTGTGTCACAGTATTTTAGTGTGTGATGACATTACAATTTTAGTGTCATCGTGACTGAGGTTAAATATTCTGAAGAACTTGCATGTGTACTTTGTGAATGTTTGTGACGATGAATAAATTATGTTGGAAATTGTTCAGCATCAGGACTTGTGGAGAGATGCTTCTATAATAAATCTAACAGGCCAATTATCTCCCATCAAGTGCACAGCATTACAATCAGCTGTGTGAGGTTGAGCAGAATTTATTTAATCAATTCTTTCTAGGAAATTAAACAAATGGACGACGTTCCAAAGTCTGTGTTGTTGTTTGCTGCTGAGACAGCTGCTGTCTAATATAAGTCAGCAAGTACCGCTTTGGTAAAAATATGATAAAATATTATTTCTTACCTCTCCACCAGAACAATTACAGCGACGTGATGAAGATCACCTGTCACCAACAGCATAATTAGCATAATTAACATAATTAACATCAAACTCCAGCTTTGTTCCTGCATAGTTTTATGTTGTAAGATTGTGATTTAAGATAGCCAAATTAGATGCAAATATTTTTAGTGTTACTTTTGTGCTCAATAACAAGTTTTAATTACCAGCTGAAGCAACAGAAATAGTGTGTGATGAGCTTTAGGCATGTTTGGTATCCCAGCACAAGGCTGTCCATAAATGTGGGTGTTATTTACAGAAAAGTGATGTCATTTAAATAAAATTCTAATCAAAGATAAAGTTGCTATGATGAAGTCATGTTTGTGATATACGGAATCGTAGACAAGTCGATGACTTCAAATTGTGTTATTACTTCAGCAACATGTATAGATGTGTACAAGAATATGACATAACAAGACTATACATGTGTGCAATAGTAAGACCTGACAAGACAGCTGACTTTCACAATAATTGTATTTCATCTGTACATAAATTCTAAAATAAGTGTTTTTTGTTGTTGTTTTTTGCTTCGTGTGTTGGCAATGGACATTATGCACCACATTTATTTCACTGAAACTGTTGATATCGTGAAATAAATAAAACATGTTCATTACTGATAAGTATTGACAAGTTCTGTATTTATTACTGAGAAGCAGGTAAGTGGTGTTGTCAGGTCTGTGTGTCTACATTGTTATTTACTTCATCTCCCAGGTCTGTGTGTCTACATAGTTATTTACTTCATCTCCCAGGTCTGTGTGTCTACATAGTTATTTACTTTGTCATCTCCCAGGTCTGTGTGTCTACATAGTTATTTACTTTGTCATCTCCCAGGTCTGTGTGTCTACATAGTTATTTA
>JAUTBT010002015.1:0-10335 GCA_032361225.1 Lepetodrilus schrolli
AAATAAATAAATAAATAAATAAATAAATAAATAAATAAATAAATAAATAAATAAATAAATAAATAAATAAATAAAACCGGTAAATAGAAAAATAAAAGAAAATAATTCAACAAAAAAGCCCAACCATTCCATCATCAAATAGTGAATCTGCACCTGTTGTATACCCCACAGGGAGTGGTGGTGATACGAGTGTACACTGATAAATTGACCAGGGTGATGTTATTATTTGTGCACTTTAAGCAGCCGGTTGGATGGAATTTGGAAATGGCACCATAAAAATGGTCATCGTAATTATGACTTCTGTGAATTGTTTATGTTGACCAATCAGTTTTTAATTATTTTTCTTCTCCACCCAATAGCTTGGTGAATATCAGGAAATTGAAATCCTTGGTTAGCTTCATCCTGTCCAACACTTCAACAATCTCACTGGTCCCAGTAACCATTAACCCTCTCCCTGCTGGATGAGGCACATACATATGCAACATTTCATTGCATTCCCTAAATGTTTTCATTATACAAGTACAGCTGAAGGATGTAGGCCAAACTGATGATCAATCCGTATTAAATGTTGCATTTCATATCTATCAAGACCACATATTAAAGTACTGATAAACAGGTAAACAGTTGGTTAACAAGATACAAAGTGCGAGTGCTTATGACAGTGTCACTTCAGTGCATCTGTACTCCAGGTTACATCTTACAGTGAAATTGTATTCCAATAGTATTTCAGCCAGTGATGTTTAACGTGGGAGGAAAACCTGCCATAACAATGTGTTACAGTAAGACGCATGTGCCACAGTTGATACAGACATGCCAAGGGTGATAACTGTATGTTAGTGTATAACCATGTCTTTCCAATGTTTCACAAATTGATCCAGGTGAAACTACGTCACTTTTCACTAGTACATTGTCATAACATAATCAATACATACAATATATACTGAAGGTAAAATATGAAGCAACACCGAATATGCCATAATTTTTTTCATTATTTGAAGTCACTTTAAATAATACTGTGTTGAGGATATTTTCATAAAACATTTTATGTTTAACAATTTGCCAATATCAATGCGTCAAGAACTGTTTTGGAGTTGAGGTGGTTACGCCCATTATAGTGTCCAATGTATGAAATTAATGGTTAAATTGTTAACCAAACAAACGCTTCCAAACAAGATACCTTACAGTATCTTTTACTTTTTCTAACATTTTTTGGCAAATATTTTCTGCAGTATGGTTTTGTTTGAAGTACACCCTACTTTTCAACAAAACAAAACATGTTCACTTTTCAGTTTAATCACATGTACCTGTCTTAATAGTGGCAAGTAACCCTCAATTATCACAGTTCTAAATGTAATACATTCAACATTACCTTTAATACTACACTTTAAGTTATACATCTGCCAACAAATATTGGTGTTGCTTCAAATTTCACCTTCAGTATATTTACCTTTAATTCCTCTCAGTAAAAATAGCCATTGTAATGAAAATAAAAGACAACATCATAAGTCTCAAATTGTATTGTTCAAAACAACCAATATTTTAAAAATAAGAACATTGTATATCACAGAAATATTCAGTCAAATATAACGTAAATTGTCAAAAAAGAATTCATGACTGGTGTTTATGAAATTGTACCTTCCTCTAATGTGCCTGTAGATTAGTTTAGTCTTACTGCATGTTAACAGCAGGAACAATACTGTGAAGCACTTGGGTGACTTCTATACCGTAATTAGTCCATCTCGTAAAACCACACATGAAATATCCTTTCCCCCATGTTAACAGAATCTGCAGACTGTTGTCGTAAGGTCGTTTTCATAAGCAGAAAGTCATGATTCTAACTAATTAAACATCATGCTATGAACATCTGAATGATGAAATTAGTCTTCTTTCAGGACAATTTCATATCACTTCGTCAATAACCATAAATATCATCAATGATAGCCGTCATAGCCACAGCCACATACTGGCAGTCAGATGATCTCATACTCGTAATATCATGAAATAATTCAAATTAATAAAATAAAGTTTTAATTGCCATTGTCAGCTTTAAAAGGCTAACATACATTCTTTTTTTTTTGTGAGTGGGCTGCACTACTTTCCACTACATAGTACTATGTATGTAGTGCTATGGAAGCCATTCAGCCAGCATATGTAGGACTATGTAGTACCACTTTTCACTACGGGTTTGGACACAGTAGTGTTTTGTAGGAAAACCCAAAGCATGATGCAAATGAACTGGACGCATGCACAAACCGATTTCCTGCTATTTTATTACAAACCCATTCAGACAGCCACAACTTCATAGAAAAGTTACGTAGTATAGTGTAGTGAAATGTAGTGCAGCAAGAACACACCCTTGGTATATTCCTATGAACTCAACCTTCCTGTTGCTATAATCATTATTGTTGCTCTATTGGGCATCATTTGTTGGACCCAGCAGGATGAAGGTTAAAGACATGCATAACATCCTGCCATATTTCAATATCCGTGCAACAATGCAAATAATGTTTATTCTTATATTAGTGTCCAACACTCTACCGATTTAGCCAAAGGTGTAACTCCGCTGGCCGAGACCAGTAGGAGCATCTTATATCACACCCGGCTACATATCTTCACTATAAGGACATTTCTTCATGCTCATTTAGTTATTGATGAATAATAAGAATCAGTGGGACTGTAATAATAACTAATAACAAACAGTGTAATAATTACTAATAACATTCGTTATGAATAACAAAGGGTGTACATAGTACAGTGGGCATTAATCACATGTGACATAACTTTATTGGGATACGTGCATCAATAAGTTATATCATAATTCATAACACTAGTCACTCCATGAATGATACAAATCTCATGATCTACAGATTCAGATCCCACACTTCTGTCGCGGTCAGTGATAGGGCCCGGGTCCTGGATTGTAACCATGGTGATGACCTTGGAAGTTTGGGTGACCTCGACCTGGTGAATGTCCTCTCTGCAGGATCATGACTGGCGACATTCCCCCTCTCGGCGACGACGGCATCTGGTGCATCATGGGAGCCATGTACCCCATCTGGTTAAACCCAGGCTGATACTGATTGGGGTTGAACATTCCCATGCCTTGCTGACCCGCGTGGCCCATATTCCCGTGCGACATGTACTGCCCGCCGCCGTGGCGATTGTAGTGGTAGTTGTGTCCGTGACCTTGGTAATGTCCTTGGTTGTGTCCTTGCCCTACATGCGAATGACTAGGACCTTGGTAGTGTCCTTGACCTTGCTGGCTGGAAGTGGGTGTGTTTGATCCATTTCCAGAACCCTGACTACTGGGAGAGGAGTTTGATTGAGTGTGGGTTGGCGGTGTTGTAGATTCTAGTTCTGATAGGCTTTCGTAAGTGTCTTTGGTGTCAGGGGTATCACAGTCTTTGCTCCGGGACTTGAATGAAGGTGAATGCTGGTTTTTCAGGATTATCTTGCTTCCTGATGATGGCGAAGAGCGCTTCAAATAGTTGGGGTATTTGTCCCACAACTTCAGCAAAGATTCACCTACACTTGGTTCAATTTCCTGTAAATATACACATATACATTTATTGAATACAAAGTAACAAATTTGGCATCATCTTCATCAATCAATCAATCAATCAAATCAATCATCAACCAACCAACAAATCAATCATCATCATCATCAATCAATCCAATCAATCACTCAAATCAATCAATCAATCAATCATCGTTCACTCAAATCAATCAACCATTCATCCATCAATCAATCTAATCAATCCAATCATCAGCAATCAATCAGCAATCAATCATCATTCCTCCTCCTCATTACTATTATTATTTTAATATTATTATATATGATACTTTGGTTGCTTGATTATGGTTTAAAGCCACTTTCAAAATGGTTTTACTCACATCATGGCTTGCATGCATATGTACTGCTTGTACTAGTCTAGATTTCCACCAGTTTCTATAGTGCTAGCTCACTTGGAATATCACATGCCACAGATAGAACATGAATACCCCACTCAGACACAGTATACTGACTCTGAGCCGACCAGCCCTTGCTTTACCACTTTAATGCTGAGCCCCAAGCAGGGGAACAACAAGTACCATCTCCTAACGACTTTTAGAATGCCGCGACCGGGGATCGAACCCCCGACCTTCCACACTGATGCTCTAACTATTATGCCATGGAGTTGGCATACATGATACCAGATGATACTAGATTATACAAGGTTACACCTTGATACGAGATGAGAACAGAATGAAAACCTGTCTTACTTGTCCATCTCTGCTGACTTGAACCTTTTTGCCCTCATTCCATGTGTTGATCAGATGGTGTGTACTTTGGAAAGGGACCATAGCTCTGAGAAAAAAATTCATCAATGTTTAATAAACAAATTCTTGAAATGCAAAACCTTCATTTTCAAGCCAACAATATTTGAATAGCTAGCAACATCATCGTAGCCTGCTTTTCCAATGTTTATCGTATGATAATTGTGTTTATTGTACAAGTGATTGAGTGATTTGTTGTTTTACATTGCAGCAAGTAGAATATATTGCACTCCTATGCGATGACTAATAGTGGATATTTATTATACAACGAAGAAATGGTCACACTTGGAAATGGGGCTAGTACTGTAATCATATTAATATGGGATTGATTGATCTTTGCGTGTCACTGTGCAGGTCTTGACAGTAAGGATCGTCCTGTACAGGTATCATCCACAGGTGGACAAGTGAAATATCCCAGCTTAACAAGCCTTTTACCTACAGGGCAAATAGTTTCATGTCCGACAGGACACAGGGACAAGTGCCTCAAAATGTTAGAGCCCAGCTGTGGGATTTTATCAATATGCAATGAATAATATGAAAATTATGGTATGAAGACAAGCATACCTCTTGACCCATTCGATGACAAAGTTTCCACTGAGACCATGAGATATGAAGTCCTGTGATCTGTCCTTGCCAATCTCAGACATCATTTTTCCGTATCCTTGAAAGTGACCACTGCCTTGTATGGAGAAGATCAGGTACACAGTTTTCCCGTCCTGAAAACAAACAAGGCAAGAATCGGAGAATAAGGGACTAATAATAATAACAATGTGTACATTTATAATGTGACATTTACTAGTGAAATCATCAGAGAATGCCATCACAACCCTGTAAAACTCCATACACGTACCTGGTAAGCCTTGTTCAGCTTCTTCTCATTGCTAACAGACGTGGCCCACACACCTCTCTGCAGCGAGATGTCCAGGTTCTTCTGGTTGTTGCACTTCATGACGAAGAACCGCGACGGGTGGCTGCTGCCGAATCCAGGGTCTTTCTCCGCCCACTTGAAGGGGGAGCAGGACTGGGGGGAGGGGCAGGGTGTGCTGCCGGCGCTCCCCCTCAGGCTGTTGTTGCCACTGCTGTTGCTGGCGGAGTTGCTGTGTAAAGATGACGTCTCAAGCTTGTCGTCATTCATCCGGCTGCCGCCTGCTTCTGACACAAACATCAATGGACAAAAACAATGCGATGGAATCCGAAAAATGTGTTTCATAATAAAACAAAGTTGCTTGACAAAAAATTATATACAAAATTGTAGATATACAAGCCGTGACGAAAATGGAAGAATCTTGAAAGTGGATATAAACCCCAATTAAAATTTTTAAAGTAGTGGTAATTTCTGGACATAAAATCATTAGATATATAGTAGTCATAATTGTGATTCAACACAAACTTTAAATGTTATCAAGCTCATCATCACAAATCATTTTAATTCGATGATAAATTTCTTTTCATCATATATATCAATAATTATATTTCATTATTAAATCTCCGTCTTTTTACCATACAAGTCCTTCTTCTTTTGCTGATAACAGGTGTAGATTTGTGATAATTTGAAAAGAACACAAAGTAAAACAACTCACTTAGGCTCATTTCTTTCCTCTTCGGAGGAGTAGTTGGATATCTCCGAGAACCCTTGTTCTGACTGTCCTCTGTTTCAACATAGCCTCGGCCTGTCATCATTACCGACTCAGAAGCTGCAAGATAAACATGGCAGAACAGGAAATGAACACAAACTCTAAACACAGATGTAAACATTTATATCAATAGAATATCTAAAAGCCTTATAAAGTCATCACACTCTGCAAGCTGGTTGATTAAGGTCACTATGGGCAGCTTTCACCAATACTCAATGATGCAAGCTTTAAAAAAATTCATAGATATAATTTCATTGATAAAATAATGCATTATAAAGAGGTGGAACAAGACTGTAAACAACTCGTGTGTGGTGACTTACTTATGGCTAATTCACATACTGTAAAACACTTATATTTCGCGTGGACAATTCGTGCGAAATTATAAGTCACCCTAAGTTTACTATTGAAACGGACGTATATACTGTACGATGTAATTAATACTAATGAATGAAAAACACAACACAGAAGATACGATCGAATAATTTAATTAAATGAAGTTATTCAAAACTAATTGAACATAGAAATATATACTAGTATTAGTCTACTCTGACCACTCAAGTGAAATGTTACAAGTGGCAATCAACTCTGACCTTGCTTTGCAATCAGGTGATGCAATGAATATTGACCTAAATATAGAATCTAATGCCAGTAAATCATTGTTACTCGTGTGTATTTATCAAACTATCATTTAATTAGCTTGAGAACGTATTTCCTATCATTTCTTCTCACCTAATCTTGTTAACCTTGATAAACAGGAAGTCTACTCACGATGTCTAAGGCCACGTGTTGCGATAGTCATCGCTAATGCCGACCGCACATGGAGTGAATTGTGCTGTGAACTCTGCCACGCGGACTACAACTTGCAAGAATTCAGCCACGCGTGGCCTTGTGGCAATTATCTATTCCTAGATAATTTCTGCCACTCATGGCCAAATGCACACCATTTGTGAGGGTTCTGATATACTTGGCTTTATCCTATTTTAATTGGTAGTTGCATTGGTAGTCGCCGGTGAGCACATTATAGTAGTACTTTTGTTCATTACGTGAGTGAATATGAACTGTATATTTGTAGTAGTATTCCTGCTCACCCATTGGTCGGGGTCTCTGACCAATCCCTGCAGGCTGTTGAAGGCCGAGAGACTGCTCCTCATTGGTTAGAACATTGATAACTGCACGGACAACAGCCTGTAATATATTCAGGTAATGAACAACAAAATGGATAAAGTCAAAAGTCACAGTGATTTGAACGCAAATTCAAAGATTTAAAATAATCAGTGAGTTAGATAAATGTGCTTCTAATCTCAGCATCATTATTTAACCATATTCACATTGAAAAATTAATAGTATTGCTGACCTCATCCATCTGTGACCATGGCTTGGCAGGAGCTTTCATTCTCCTCAGGAACAGGTTGTGCCACTTCTGTCTGAGCTGAAGGATGATGCTAGCAGTCTGGAAACAAACATGGGACAGGTCCAGTATTGGACGAGAAGTTTTCACTTCCCTGGGACAATGTTGACGCAATCATTTAATAATAAGACCAATTTAATAATCCCATGGTGTCTTCAGATTAGTAATCTACATAAAATATGAATCAAAATTTAAATAATATAGCAGCAACTAGATTTGTGTGATTTGTGCTGGTCGAAATGTCAGTGACATTGTCTGAATATCCTCCTGCTTCTCTCCACCCCCTTGTCAAACCTGACGTACGAGGTGTATCTAACCAGATTCACACTGCCTTGTTGTCAGACTTGCCAGATTCTCACCTCCTTGTTGTCAGACTTGCCAGATTCTCACCTCCTTGTTGTCAGACTTGTCATATTCTCACCTCCTTGTTGTCAAACTTGCCATATTCTCACCTCCTTGTTGTCAGACTTGCCATATTCTCAGACTTGCCATATTCTCACCTCCTTGTTGTCAGATTTACCAGATTCTCACCTCCTTGTCAGACTTGCCAGATTCTCACCTCCTTGTCAGACTTGCCAGATTCTCACCTCCTTGTCAGACTTGCCAGATTCTCACCTCTTTGTCCAGCATGAATGACAGCCATTCATCCAGCTGCAGAGTTGTCTTCTTCAGTTCCTCTTTGTCCTCACCCTCGCTGTCACTGCTGTGGTCCATGTACATCCCGTCTCCATCCTCGTCTGTAACACAGCACAGGGTTCGGTTAGATACCAAGGAATGTAACAGCGCACATGGGGTGGTTAGATACCTATCTACAATTGTAACACATTTACGTTATTTCTAGCAATTTGATTGGTCAAGTAATAAAGTGTACCAATTTTCCATTAGATCCCAGAGCTGAATGAATATAACCGGCTATTGTGAATGGCTAGAGGAATACAGATGATTGCAAGAATAATATACTCATTGTCTGATTGTCAAGGGCAAATAAAATCGAGCCCTAGACAAAATAATCAGCAGTTTTACGTGGAAAATTGCCATTCCTGAATTAACACAATGTTAAAATATTTTGGGTAAAATACAAACAAATCCACTGACATTCCATGATCCCCTCTGCCTCTCTGATGGCCTCGGGGGGCAGCTTGGACGGTCCGGCAAATATGGCCACAGTCACAGCAGAAACGACGGTGCAGCACCTGGCGTTGGCCAGCTTGTTGAAGCGGGTCATCTCCTCGTAGACCAGCCAGTCGGCTGGCAGACAGCGCACAGATTTAGCGTGGGTAGATGCTCCACTGGCCCACTCGGTCGTGGGCGCGGGACTCATCACTGACTGGCTGTGGAAGTGCACCCTCGACTCCTTCCTACAATGGAGATCAGTGGAGATATCTGTTAAATATAACACCCATAGGCTCTCCTCCCACTTTAAACAGGCTGCAATAAATGAAGCAAATCCCCAAAATCAACTCTTTATTGATATTCTTTATATTGCAAGCAAGCAAACATATTATGTGAAGTTTGAAAACCATCATTCCACATAGGTGCATGCATATCACAAATATTTGATTTAACTATTGCTTTAAATCACAGCAGGAATCTTTCACCCATAAGGAATCTGTCACCTATCAGGAACCGTTCACCCATTCGCAGCGGGAATCCTTCACCAATACATGGCGACAGGAAGACAAAACAGCAGGTAATGTGACAGTGCAGACTTACTGAGTGACCAGGACACTTCTGTTCCTGTGGACACATGCAATGTTGGGGTACATCCCGGCACACAGTGCGGCCTTTACCACCGCCCAATTCTCAGAGTTCGTGTTCAGATCCCGGATGTCTCCTCCGCCACGGGCTCTCACGAACCCAGAAGCTCTTAGCTGTCCCAGTAGCTGTGTCCTGGGAACGAAGACGACCAGTGTTGTAATATTTATTAATCCCACCTGAGAGTCGAGGTGCTGTTGTACCGAGTATGATAACAATAACGAGCTTGTTGATAAAACAATCAGTATACGCAGAAAATGTAGTACCTGGGGCCTGTTGCACAGAACTATTCTATGTAGTACTACGTGAGCCGTTCAGTGAGCAATACGTATGCATATGTATGCATACATTTCAATACGGGTTTGGACCGTGTAGCGTATTGTATGAAAACCCAAAGCATGAAACAAAACGACTGGATGCATGCGCAAACCGATTTCCTGCTATTTTCCTACTAACCCGTGCAGCGAAATACTAGATGTAGAGAAAAGTATTGTATTGCAGTGTATTGTCCATTGAACGCAGCCCAGTTGTAGCTACAATTGATTGCAAATCCTGGAAACTGCTGCAAGTGTAAGTTCATTGCATATAACACTTTTATTGCTACAATACTTGAGAATATGGTTTAGCTAAAACTAGTGTAGTGAGAAGTGGTTCATTCAACCAGATTTACATTTGTAGCGAGTTCCGAAAATTTGACTTACAATCAATTGTAGCTGCAAGTGTTCTGTGCATCAAGCCCCTGGTCACATTACAGTGACAATGTTAACAATACTTCGTTAGTGACAGCCATGGCGAAACAAAATTAAAAAGGTTTTTCTCGTTATCAATAACAGCTATAATCCTCTACAAAGGGCCTTAGGATATCCATGAGTTTGCAACTGTTTCACTTAACCCTCTCCATGTTGGATTAAGTCAATTTCAGTTCTATTTGAATCTATCATTTTGCTTCCAACAGGGAGAATATTAAGAATGCTACTGAGTTCATGTACAAGATGTAAGAATTCACCTCATGCCAACTATCATTTCCATGCAGGCTGATGATAGGAAGTTCCTGTCACAGAAAGATCTCTCCCAGCCTTCTGTCCTAGCCTTCTGCCAGGCCTGAAAGCAGAATGAAATACAATAGTGAGTGAGTAAGTAATTGATTGATTGATTGATTGATTGATTGATTGATTGATTGATTGATTGATTGATTGATTGATTGATTGATTGATTGATTGA
>JAUTBT010002016.1:0-10335 GCA_032361225.1 Lepetodrilus schrolli
GTTTACTATTTCCATATAGTAGCATCTATAAATAGTAGTCACACATGATCAGAGCTCCCTAATTTACATAGTTATTAGTCATGGAAAGTAGCATGATGCACGAAATATCTGTATATTTGTTTGTTCTAAATAATATACAGATAAATATTGGAATATAAGACAAGCTATCATCAATGCATAAACAAACCTAATTAAAATTGAAAGTGATATAACCATATTTAATCGGCAGTTAATGTTTTTGTATGATACAACTAAAGCCAGACAGTGTACGTACAAAGCTAGGCAGCGTGTGTACCGACACTGTTTCTCAACCACTGTCTGTGCATGGTTACTGTCAGTGTAAATATTTAGCCATGACCTTGCTGTCGACCCACGTGTGCGCAGTGAGAACAGCACAGTGGAACAGTCCATTATCACGCTGCATTCTGCAGACTAGCTAAGCTGAGACTATTTTCGGTAAAGAAAAGTTCATGCATACCAACTCAAGCACAGTCTAAACCACAGACTGGCTAGCCCGAGCATAGCACCTATACTGAACATAGGGTAGTCCATGTTCATGCATACGACGCAGCGTATGGTACGCAAATAATACATCATCCACACACATGTCACCATGTTGGTTATCACCAGAATCGTTAAACCGAAAATGTCTAAAAATATAATTTGACCAACTTATGCGCGCTATTGTAAATTACATACATGTCAAATCTCTTAGAAAACTGATGCTCTGTATTTTACGTAGATATTATTATTTTATTTTCACTGTGAAAGGACTAGTGAAAGTTGGTGAGGACTAGTAGATTTTCCCTCCAACTAGTCCTATGTGGCTAGTGCTTATTTCAATTAATATTAACCGCTGTATTAATAAAGCAGATGCTAAATTATAGTGGTTCGTATTGTGATGATCAAACTTGATAATATCGCCAGTGCTGACAAAATAAACGAAACAAACCAGATGATTGCATGTCGGAAGCAAACCCTTTTGTACTAATACCTGGTGTAGTGGGGAATAAAATGAGCTGGCAAACTCGTGAAATGTTGGCACACATTCATGTTCAGCTGCCAGACCAAGAGTACAATAGTGTGCCAATTGGCATGCTTTGTTTACATCCTTCAGTTACTGGAAGAAATGTAAAGGGGAAATTGCATCCAACTCGTGATAAAAAGCTATCTATCTACTAGTCATTGAATCTGTACTGTTGGTCATCGATTTGAGTGTTTCTCAAAATGCCAATTCCATATTCCTGCAGGGACGTATAGCAATAAAGCAATCTATACTTGCAAAGTTTCAAGAGACTTTGCAAGTTTGTGTATGCTTTCTCATAAACTACTTCGCTCAGATGGTAGCAAATAGTACTTGCAATCGGAATTCGCGCAGCGACGTTAAAACTCCATAATCACTCACTCATTGCAGTCGGAAGCCTTGCATTCAATTCAGACTTTTTATAAAATAATGTGAACGTTATTGCTGTTACAAATTCAGGGCTCGACAGTAAGGATTGTCTGCCTGCCCTGGACAGGTATCATCCAAAGGCAGACATGTGAAATAGCCCAGATTAATAAGCACCTAAAGGGCAATTAGTTTCATGTCCGACAGGACGCAGGGACAGGTGCCTCAAAAAGTTAATGTAGAGCTCTGAAATTAAGAAACACTCAATTCAAGTATTTAGCAATATTACAATACCACATGAAATCGGGTTTGATGAGCATCTAAACTATCCATTCCTGAAGAAGAAGAAAATGGTACAAGTTTACAAAAACAGCAACTGTATTTTATGACAAGACAATGTCAGTGTTGTCATTTGAATGATTGCTATATTTTTTACTTTCAGACTAACTAGCCATGCCGACCTTCGCCCACAAATTGTCTGCTGAACAGCAGAAGGAACTGCGAGACATTGCCAATGCCATCGTGGCCCCAGGAAAAGGCATCTTGGCTGCAGATGAGTCCACAGGTAAGTTAGCTGTTCTCTATTGCCAGGCCTCAAAGTTAGAAAATTGGCTCCTGCAGATCCAGAAACACTTAAAATAAGTGAAATACTGGTCGCCAAATGCAAAATTAAGTCGCCTTGGCTCTCAAATTAGTTGCTAAATTGAGCCCTGATTACAGTGACTACTAAGTACTATCAGACTGAAAATATTAATGTTTTTATTACATTTATAAAATGCATGAGCACCAGGTTCTTGTATCAATTATTGTATGTATTCATAATGTTTAATTAAGGAATGAATGTCGAGTCGTTAGCATTCATCGTTTCATGAAGCTAGTGGGTCACAAGACCAAATTCCATCAGTCACAAATATAAGGACTTTGACTTTGATGGGGCTGTGGACAATAATTACTTCTATGATGTTCATCAAAGGACAAGATAACGATACTGCCCTTATTGATTTTTTTTATTTTCCAAGGACAGCCCCCCCCGATGCCGAACTTGTTTTTTGCTGAAATTTTATCAGATATGGATTGGATGATTTTCATTTTACAAGCTCAAATTTGATGTGGTGATTTGTGAACAAAACCTCGAGCATAAAATCGTACTCAAAAGGTTCCGTAATATCGGGGCCAAATTTTAATGTGCGACAAAGTATTCATCATACTAAGGCAAAATAAAAATATACACATACTGTAGTTTGAATATTAATAATAATAATTATTAATCTATTTTTTTACCTGGATTGGTCGGGTTGCAGGAAACACAAATCTTTTGAGGGGGGTCTGAGTTTAGACATGGGAACTGGTGTTTCAGGCACAATGGGCAAACGGCTGACGCAGATTGGTGTAGAGAACACTGAGGACAACCGACGCCGGTACCGCGAGCTGCTCTTCACTGCCAACAAGTCGCTGTCCGACAACATCAGCGGCGTCATCCTGTTCCACGAGACCATGTACCAGAACGCCTCGGACGGAACACCGTTCCCCAAGCTGCTGCAGAGCAAGGGCATCATCCCAGGCATCAAGGTGGACAAGGGAGTCGTGCACCTGTCCGGAACGTTCGACGAGTGCACCACACAAGGTACTGTAGAGGGCGGTGGTGGTTCAGCTGGGTTCACCCTAGGCTAGGAAGTCTTAAGTGACCTCCAGACATTTGATGAGGTCCATTTCTGTGGAACAATCTCTCACAAAACTTCAATGAAATAGACAAACTTTGCACTTCCACTTTGATGGTTCAGTGAGTACAACTCTGGGCATATGCATGAGCAGAACCTGCACGCCGTGATAGACGAGTGAAATAATATTGAAGGTGGCTCCAAACCACAATGTCGAAAGTGAATTAGGCAGATTTTATGCATCCATTTGAAACGGTGAACTGTTTACTCTATCCTGTGTTAACTTGCTGGACATTTTGAATATTTTACTTATTCGTCATGTATGGGTGAAAGATTCCCGCTGCGACGTAAAACAATAGTTCACTCGCTCAATATTGTATATTTGATCTGGTTGACATTTGACCCGACATTGCAGGGCTGGATGACCTGGGAACGCGGTGTGCCCAGTACAAAAAGGACGGCGCCCAGTTCGCCAAGTGGAGATGTGTCCTGAAGATAGGCGCGCACACGCCGTCGTACCAGGCCATGATGGAGAATGCCAACGTCCTTGCTCGCTATGCCAGCATCTGTCAAGCAGTAAGTGTTAGTGAATGGACATGGGTTTTTTTTTTTGGGGGGGGGCACTCTTGTAGCGATCTCGTATATATGGATTTACACCATTGTTGGGGGTATATTGTCGCCAGGACGAGACTATCCTACAACGATGCCGCATCGGTCATACCTTTTTCACCCACTCTTGCATTTTAAAGAGCGAGGATAAACCTTGGTGTGTTGGGTGTGACGAGAGCCTCGCGGTCGAGCACATTTTGCTTGACCGTGTGGACTTTTCAACTCGGCGTGCCGCGTTTTACTCCTCGCCAAACCTCGAACATCTCTTCACCCAAGTTCCTGGGCATCTCATCCTATCGTTGTTTTAATCATTCACCATTGCATACTTAATTCTATTGTATTCACACTATTTATTCCAATTCAATTTCATCATTCCATTTATTCACTCATATATTTCACTTTCAATCAAACCTTTTTTGGCATGTTTTTCATGCTGCGTTTCATTCTAACCCATTCATATTGCATAATTAATTAATTCAATGTCGCGTATGGGTGAAAGATTCCCGCTGTGACGTAAAACGCTGTGGCGATTTGACACTTACGAGAGTGCTATGGTCTGCACTATGGTCTCGTAGTGGATTTGAGAGCTTTGAGAAATGATACCCTGGTTGGCAGCGCAGTGGTAGATTGTCTGGACTCATCTCCAATGTTAATGCAACACATTGTAGCCAAAAGTCCTGAATTTGAACCCACCCTGGGGCCCAGCATTAATGTTTGCAGAAGTTGCATTTCCAAAGGATTATAATAGCTTGCCCCATCTAAGCAATGCAGTTCTCATTCTTGGTTTGTCAGTACTGGTCAGTACTCTGCACTATGTGTGTTGCAAATTTCCAGCCATAAACTGACAAGACATGATAGTGCACATGATAGTGAAGTAAGCAGGTCTAAAATACCCAGTTCATACCAGCTGGTATGGACACGGTCTTGCTTTGTTAATATAAGTATTATCATTATTGTTACTATTACTAAATCTTTTGGCATTTTTTCATGCTCCTTTTTTCAATTTCTAAAATATTCCTGCTGCAATGTTAAGAAAAATATAAATAAAATAAATAGATATTACAATATTGTTATTACTTTTCAGAATGGTTTGGTGCCCATTGTTGAACCAGAAGTGTTGCCTGATGGAACCCACGACTTGTTAACAGCACAGGAAGTAACGGAAAAGGCAAGCCTAATATTTTTCAATGTTTAATAGTTTTCAAGTTTCTATATCTAGAGAAATTGTACGTACACGTGACACATTTTTATAGAGTATATTAGTGGAAGTTGCTTTCCTAACGCAATAGGACATGCTTGTCTATACTGCCAGTGCAGTTAGCATCCTTGGTTTGTCTATACCAAGTCGCATATGGGTGAAAGATTCCTGTTTTGACATAAAACAATAACTCGCTCATCGGTACCAGCAGTTACTGATACAGGTTTCAACTGCTGCAAACTGACAAATGTGAGAAATCTTGAAATTGACTCCAAATTGAAAAAGAAATGATTTTTAAAAACCAGCTTTTAAAATGTTGTTTGTTTAAATGATAATAAAATTTCAACTGCAGGTGCTAGCATTCCAGTACAAGGCCTTGGCAGATCACAACGTATATCTGGAGGGGACACTCCTGAAGCCAAACATGGTGACCGCTGGCATGAGCTGCAAAGACAAGAGCGACTTCCACACGAATGCCCGTGCCACAGTGCTTGCTCTCAACAGGACAGTCCCCGCTGCTGTAGCTGGTAATAATAATAATAATAATAATACAGCAATAGTAATAATAGATATTATTATCGGGGCGGTTGGTAGCGCAGTGATAGAACAGTTGGACTTGGGAGCCAAAGGTTCCAGAGTCAAATCCCGCCCAGGGGCCCCAGCATCAATGTTCGCGAAAGTTACCTTTCTGACACGATATTGATGGGATGCGCTGTCTGTAGAGTGGCAATGCAGTTATCATCCTTGGTCTTGTCAGTACCAGATGATTCTCGCAGGTTTACTGCAACATTCAGCACTTCAGTTACTGGAATATCCCTATGAATTATTGACTTGAATTGTGAAATATTAGTAAGAAAGTATGATGGAAGTTTGCACTATGATACTAGAAACCATTGATAACCTATAACTATAGTTGAGAGAATACTGGTCCAGGTTCAAATCCCGACCCGGGAGCCCGGCATCGATGTTCGCTTTTACAGTTACTTTTCTGACGTGATATTGATCGGATGCGTTGACTGTAGCGTGGCAATGCAGTTACCATCATTGGCCTCTCTCTCAGTACCAGCTGATGCTCGCAGGTTTACTGCAACATTCAGCGCTACGGATGTTGCGGGTTTCATCCTGCCCTAAACTGACAAGTCGTGATATTAGCGTAAGAATCTTGAAAGCGACTTAAAACCCCAATCCAAAAAAAACACAAAAAAACAGACAGCACATCCTATAAATATCGTGTCAGAAAGGTAACTTTCGCGAACATTGATGCCGGGCTTCCGGGATGGGATTTGAACCCGGTAATTCATTATTACAATTTTTTACATACATGTATTATGTTATTCAAAGTACATTTGCCAATTCTTGAATTCTTGATAATAGCGCTATATAAATGTGTATAATAATAATAATAATAATGATAATAATAATAATAATATAAATTATATAAATTCTCTATTCACAGATGGAAAGCGTACAAAAGTTTTACGACAAAAGTATTGAGTTTGTGAAGAACGGAGCGCGAGCCTATGTTTACTGGATCGGATTCTTCAGACCCGTCGTCGTTGTCGCCCACAGTGACAGTGTCAGAACCGTGCTGAGGACGTCGGAACCCAAGGCCAGAGGTGGCGGGGGATATGACTTCCTGGCACAATGGCTAGGTTAGTGGTGGCTAGTACATGACTAGGCTAATGGTAGCTGGTATGTGGCTACGCTAGTGATATATAGCTAGTACATGGCTAGGCTATTAGTGGTGGCTAGTACATGACTAGGCAAGTGGTAGCTAGTATATGGCTAGGCTAGTGATAGCCAGACCATGGCTAGGTTAGTGGTGGCAAGTACATGACTAGGCTAGTGATAGCTAATATATGGCTAGGCTAGTGATAGCCGGTACCATAATAGGTTAGTGGTGACTAGTACATGGCTAGGATAGCGATAGCTAGTATATGGCTAGGCTAGTCGTGACTAGTACATGTCTCGGCTAGTGGTAGCTAGTATATGGCTGAAACGTCCAACCAATATTTAACGTCCAGTATGAACATTATTAATTGCATACTTTTTCATGGCATGGAATGTTTTGAATAAAGAGAGGGATTCCATTACGATATTACTGTAGAACACGTCAAGACACAAATACCGAGTGGTAATATGTTGTTTTATCTTGTTTGGTTGAAAAGATATCCCCATTTCATTTCCCCCTACCTAGAACAAATTATATTATATCCTCCGATTACCGGTTTTCGATAAAATAAGCGTACATCGATTCACCTCGCGAAATAAATAACAGAAAATGTAAAATTTGTAGTTCCTACCTTATAATTATGCATTTGTCCTATGAACACAAAAAAAGTATGGCCAAAGTTTGACTGCATACCTCATTTCACGTACCGGAATCATAGTCACCTGTATTCACATGGTGTCAACTATGTTATAGCGTGAAGTGAATCTTTAAGATACTGTAACGGATTTGTTCACAACGGTAACGGATTTGGTGCGAGTGACAGTGCTGATGAATCTAAATGGACCAAAATTGTCATTTTGCTTGCTATTTGGGGACAAAATCAACATGGTTATATATTATTTCAATTCATACAGCACATTCAGATCACATTGAAATTGCCTAAGATTTCTAGAACGATGTTGATAATGTCTTTCTTTAAGTATTCTAGTGTTGTAATGAAATTTCATGTTCATTAATCTTAAAGAATCATTTTCGCTATAACATAGTCGACACCCTGTGGTATTCAATAATTCTGATAGGTTCGCTGTCACAGTGATTTCCCGGTTTGGCAGAACTGGGTTTTCTCTGATCACAAGAGCCACCAATCATGAAAGCAGACGATTTTGTTTCGTAAGTACAGGGCATTCTGTTTATGGGTTATTCGTGATTTACAATGATGCTTCATTTTCTACTATAGCATTAACTCATTCCACACGTTTCGTTTGAAAATAGTGGACATTTCGGTTTGAGTTTTACCGATGTTTGTAGAATTTGTTTGCGAAGGATCTACCTGGCAAGTCCGTATTACTGATGACAGGACAGTTCTTGTTATAGCGGGTTAACTCCGTACAACTCGAATTTTCGAAAATAGGAATCCTTCGAAAACTGGTAACCGGACGATATTAGTATGTCCCAAAAGTGGTACTTTTAAAATGGCGGTATTTTTTGGGTTAAATTGTGCAATGATGACAGAGATTCATATATATAGTTTTTGACTCAGAACACCCCCAAATTACTCAAAACCACCATAAAACATCGTATGTATGTAGGCTACCATACTTCTCGGTTCCGCCCAAAATCGAGGTCTGACTGCCCGACTATTATGTCGTGGGTTTCAGGCGAGGGCCTCCTGCTGACCAGTGGTGAGAAGTGGGAGAGGAACCGGCGAATGTTGACTCCTGCCTTCCACGCGGACGTTCTCCAGCACTACATGCCCGTCTACAACCAAGTCGCAGAAACACTGATGGTAAGACTGTTACATCCAGTGTGGATAAGGCAATGTTACATCCAGTGTGGATAAGACATTGTTACATCCAGTGTGGATAAGACAATTCTACATCTAGTGTGGATAATATAAGACAATGTTACATCCAATGTGGATAAGACAATGCTACATCTAGTGTGGATAAGACAATGTTACATCCAGTGTGGATAAGACAATGTTACATCCAGTGTGGATAAGACAATTCTATATCCAGTGTGGATAATATAAGACAAAGTGACATCCAGTGTGGATAAGACAATGCTACATCTAGTGTTGATAATATAAGACAAAGTTACATCCAGTGTGGATAAGACAATGTTACATCCAGTGTGGATAAGACAATGCTACACCCAGTGTGGATAAGACAATTCTGTATCCAGTGTGGATAAGACAATTCTATATCCAGTGTGGATAAGACAATTCTATATCCAGTGTGGATAAGACAATTCTATATCCAGTGTGGGGCGGGTGGTAGCGCAATGCTAGAACATTTGGACTTCGGAGCCAAAGGCACCAGTGCCCGTATTCTCGAAAGTCCGAAGAAGTTCGTAGGTAATAATAATTTGCCTAACTGATTTTCTGCTTTTGTCAATTTCTTAAGTTACGATTTCTTAAGTTACGAAGTTTAGAGAATACTGGTCCAGGTTCAAATCCCGACCCAGGATCCTGGCATCGATGTTCGCTTTTACAGTTACTTTTCTGATGCGATATTGATCGGATGCGTTGACTGTAGTGTGGCAATGCAGTTACCATCATTGGTCTCGCTCTCAGTACCAGCCGGTGCTTGCAGGTTACTGCAACATTCAGCATTACGGATGTTGCGGGTATTTTGCCTGCCCTAAACTGACAAGCCGTGATATAAGTTAAAGAATCTTGAAAGCGGCTCTAAATGAACAATCATTATTGTTAATATACCAGAATAATGGTAGAATTAATAGCTGTTTTTGTTTATTTGGTCTGTTCATGGTTTCGTAAAAACATGTAAAAACATGCGGGAACGCAGCAAACGAAATCAACCGGTCAACAGTACGGTTTGAAGTTACGTAAAGAATGTTGACGCGGCAAAGACTGCCCCCCCCCTCTCTCTCTCTCTCTCTCTCTCTCTCTCTCTCTCTTCTCTCTTCTCTCTTCTCTCTTCTCTCTTCTCTCTCTGTGGATCAGCTGCTGACTATGCTTAATGTTGTCCATTCCTTGCATTTGTTATATTTCAAGGCGAAGCTTGGAGAGAAATGTAAGGATGGGATGTTTGTGGAAGCGTCCCACAACGTAGGAGTGGCCACGCTAGATGTCATGTTGCAGTGTGCCCTGTCGTACTCGGATGCCATTCAAGAAAAAGTGTAAAAAATATTTCCTTTCAAAATAGAAACATAATACATATTAAATACAACATGTTTTTTTTTTTTAGAGTTCGGGTATCGTAACTGGTTCGGTGAATGAAACATGACACTCATCAGTTGATCATGCTCTTCTAGTCCTTATCAAAGACATTTCGTGGTATTTTTGTCGATTTGTTTTTAATGAGAGTCAAAGACAATGTTCTCAGAATTTTATTAATTAAGTACTGTCCAAAACCGCTCACCCACAACACACACGCATGCACTATATTTAGTAGTACTACTAGTATTATTTATTATTATTATTATTATTATTATCTACCGCTTATTCCGGGTAGCTTTTAATATCATTATCCCATTTTTTTTGTGTGTTTTATTTTTGTGTTTTTGTTTTGTGTTTTTTTTGTGTGTTTTTTTTCTACATTGTTCATTCTTTAGTCTTTTATCAATTTCTTTTATGTATATTTGTTTTAATTATATTACATTTTAGTCTAGTCTTTGTCACACCCTGTTCTCACCAAAATACTCCTATTCAAAATATCCCCCTACAGCAGTTAAGCCAGTCTAGATTCATGGACAACAAGAGGATAAATAATTTCAGCGGCTCCTTTCATATAAATATAATACTAATCAATATAATTTATATTTAAACTATTTACTTTCACCCTCT